>JALIZH010027728.1:0-18106 GCA_030522465.1 Rhipicephalus appendiculatus
GAAGAGCAATTGCTTATATAAGACAGTTTCCGAAAGACGAGCACACAACAAATTTCTCACTCAAGTGTTCTGCGACAAAGCGTGTGCATGAGGTCGGGATATTGACAACAAAATTGAAGCGTAAACCATCAGCTCAATTTGATCATATTAGCTCTGAGCCAGCGTGACAAGTTGGAGCAATAATTTCTGGCGTATTATAGGATATCATTAGTGTTACTCTGAACACTGGGACGTATTCTGGCGAACTAAAGCTTTCGAGGGCTTTCCTGTATGTGAGGTTGGTGTGCAGAACGGTACATATAACTATCGGGCAATTTCTTCGCTTCCTTTTTTTTTGGTAATATCTTAATGTCATATTTCTTGAAGCAAGGATTCGTCTTTTGAAAAGCACGACGATGTTTGAAAAAAGTTGGACGACGCTTGACATTCGCCTTCAAGAGTAGAACACGATAGCATAATTGGGCCCTTGCGCTTCGCCTTCAACTGTGCCGCGAAGAAAGGAACGTTTTTGCGCATACCATTGGCCATGTCAAACTATCTTGTACTGCCTACTGGATGTACAGTTGCGAATAGCCCGCTACGCCATTATTTTCCCGTTTGCAAATTCGCGGAGTACCCACCACGTGCCTGCAAGCTACCACGCGCACAGCGCCGCTGCACGGTTTGTACTGGTGGACAGCTTAAAACCACCCACTCGTTGCGCATTTCTAATGTTTTGACACCTGATGCGATTTTGCGGTTCTGCCACGTAATATTACATGCGTTCATGAGACTCCACCCGCTGCATCACGCTCTCAAAGACATCGGCGTCGGCATAACTGATACAGCGAATGAGGACGAAAGAGAACGAACGCGGAGTCTGCCGATATCACAAGCCGCTGGCCTCTAACCTCGCTTTCTCTTTCCGTCACGCACACTGGTGCTTCGGTCGGAGCTCGAGTGAATGCATGGCTAGCACGTGCAGTGTAGCTGGCTTCACTTGTAACCGGGCGGTCGGCGTTTCGCTGAGCTCGCGAATCCTGCAATGCACTGAGTGGTGTGCGAAGCAATCGAGTGCTAGCAGTTTCTTTGGCAATATGCAACGAAAGTTACATTGCTAAAACTATGGATAGCCATAACTTCAATTACAGCTGCCGTTGCCTCAACATGAATTTGAGCTAAGAATCGTAATCGGCGGTGAATTTTATTACTACATTTACTGACCAATGATATTAAGGAAGCATTCAAAAACCTTTATCAAAGTTACTGAAAACAGCAAGGGTGAATCACTAGTCATGATTCGACCTCCTGATCAATATTGCATAACACTAAGACGGGAACAAACAGCGCTGGACGCGGGATGGTGGGAGAATGACAGAAATGGCGCCTAACTAACAACCACTGCTGTATTACTGGGATTTACAATACCTAAAGAAGATTTGCGCAGGAGATTAACAAAAACACCGCATCTGCACCGAGGCAGACAAGAAGTCGTCACGTCACGTGCGTCTGCGAAACGGGTTGTGACGTTTTTATCAAGTAACTGATTTGTGATAATAAAAGTTTATTCACTAATAAAAGTGTATTCACTCACTCACTCACTGGTAATTGGGTGAACCGATGTATTGATTGTTATAGGGCCCCCGAATTTCAAAACGCCTGAGGAATACTTCTTGACTAGCTTTTAGAACTTCTTAGTTTTTACCTTTATTCGACCGGAATAAGCATTAATAATTCCATTTTTATTCAATGGGATGGCATGTGCATATGCTTCAATGTCGCCCCAGCTCATAGCAACAAATTGTTAGCAAGATTTGACAGAAGCTGCATGGCTCACCTCTCGCTGAACAGTGTTGCTAAGGTTTTGCACTTCGTGGACAACTTTCTTTTGCAAAGTTCAAAGTAGTTTGTCAAGGCAAACATTTTTAACATAATTAGGCCTAAGCGTGAAAGAAACCACTCATTCTATGAGGTTGAGCATCCTAACGACAAAAAGATGCGATTGTTAGACGTAAAGCTGTCTTTTGAAATTGACCATGTATGCTGGTGATATAACCCCTCCGGCAAAAAAGCAATCCTACCCTTCACTTCTGCGCACTCTAAACTTGTAAACAGGGGTGTTGCAGTCTCCTGCGTAAAAGCGTCTCTGGCGTGCTCGCGTTGGTACTAGCGTTCTATTTGGTGCAATAAACAAGCTCGTAGTGCTGTGCCGCAATGTTAAAAGCAGGGCAAAGGTAAATAAAACTGCAAGAAATATCACATAAAGCACTTTGTCGAATGCAACAATCCTGTAGTGTGAAACATTGCCTTCGCGTGCGGGCGTTACTACATCGGCCAAGCCAGGCGATTCTTCAACGAACACTTACAAAAGAACGCCTACTCGCTTAACGGATCTGTGCCCATTAACTTCGCTCAGCGCTGCAAATCATGTGGATGTGAGCCAATCCTTGGGCACTGTAACATTTCGGAAGCACAGAAAAAGAAAAGAGCACGTGAGATAAGCGAAGCTTACGATAATTATACACACGGAAACGCTTGAGTCAGTGTGCTGTCGATTTAGCTCCAAAACTGGGGAAATAAATTACTTGTTAAAAACGTGACAACTTGTTTTGCCGACGCATGTGACGTGTGACTTCTTCTCAGTCGCCTCGCAGGTGCTTCGTCTTTTTAGGGTATTCTGCCAGCATATGTATATATAGCATATCCCAGCAGTAAAGCATTGGTTTTTGCTTAAGAGCCCCGCCTGTCGTTCTTTCACCAGCGCTGTTTGTTAACCATGTACCAACCAGCCCTTAATCATATATCAACCAGCCCAGTTTGGTGCCATCCGGTGAATATAAAACAACGTGTAGCACAATGACCAAATACTAGGCCCGCTTGCTTTCCTTGCGCACGTTCATGATAACAGTCGGTATTCTTTATTTGCCACATATATTATGTTCATATTCAGATATCGATAGCTAATATTAACGCGTGGATATTTTCGCAGCCATACGACTTCAGCACGTATACGTACTGAGCTGTGTGCACTTGTAGGTAATTCCCGATAGCAGTGACCACCGCATCTGTACAGGAAAAAAAAGTTCACACTAGCCGTGCAAAAATTACGAAAAAGTGAAGCTGCTTGATCTTAAGCTTAAGGTTAAGAAACAGCTAGGTCTTTCCTTGGCTTAGCACAAAGTAGAGATAAACCGCAACCTGTCACACACCATGCACGAATGTCCAAGCTCCAAAGCCAGAACTAATGTGCAATTCTGGCTATGGCACCGCCGGTAGAAGCGTGGGCCTTTCGTCGCCCGTACGTACTCGGCGCGGCGGTTGCCCGGACAGTCTCCTTCGGTGACCGCGGCTGGTAAGCAACGACGCGGAGGGTTTTAAGGCGAAAGACTTTAATATCTCATACTCGCGTCCGTCCGTCCCTCCGTCCGTGACCTGCAACGGTGCCAGCTGTGGCATCTCCCCTTTACACTCTCTCAGCAATCACGTCGTGATGACACAGCAGCCAGAAAAAAAGCAAAAACAGGCATAGTCAGTATAATGGCCACAAGCTTTCGCCGAAAGCAATGCAATTTACAAAGTGCCCTTCCATTTCTTTGCGGACATCCCACGCTTTACCTTGAGCTTCAAGAGCTTCGCTCTTCTAATATCTTCGATGTGGCGGCCGCCACTAAGCAAGTATTGACGGCAGTGGATAATCACGCACGCCGTACTACGCCCTCCGAGACGCTGCTTTATTTATGAAGTTTAATGACCTGTTGAACAGTTTAGTTAAGTTTCAATTACAGCGCGCATCTAGTATGAGCTGTTTGTACTTAGAGATGACAACTTTTAAGGAATTATTATACTTTTTTTAATGTCTTGCTGCGTTTTCCGAACGTACTGCTGCCGAACAAAGTGTCTATCTTCTCTTCTTTTGATACCCTTTATTTCTGATCATGAGATCCTCTGATGTCAAAACCTAAACAGGGTAGGCAAAGAAGTTCGAAATTTCTTGTGCGTCTTGAGAAAGGAAATGAGAGAACTGAAGGACATCATTAATTATTGATTTCATACATATGGACCATGTGATAGATCCGATAAAATACGTTTGAGGAAGCCAGAGAAACGATAACACTGAACTGCACATCAAAAACAGCGAATGGAGGACGTTGGCAACGAACTAAAGAGTAATTAACGCAGTACAAGTGGACGAGGAGTCAAGAAATTATTGAACAAGTTATCAGACTGTTCCTATAGAATTGGCGCATCGGATATGGTCATGCGTTGAAGCCACGATTAGATTGACATTGGCACCTGCCACTGGTTGGGGACTTCCGCCACGGTGGTCCAGTGGTTAAGGGGCTCTTCTGCTGACCCGCAGGGCGCGGGGTGAAATCCCGGCCGGGGCGGCCGCATTTTTGATGGAGGCGAAAATGCTTCAGGCCTTGATGTGCTGATGGCTTGTTGGTGAGCCATGTTTTTCGAAGAAGCAGGTCTATATGCTTGGAATTATGTGCACGTTAAAGAACCCCAAGTGGTCAAAATTTCCGGAGCACTCCACTAAAGCCGCTGTCGTAACATATCATGGTTTTCGCACGTTAAGCACCAGCAGTTATTATTATGGGTGGGTACTCCGCAGGAAGCAGGCAGAATTTAGTCGTTCGTTCTATTCATAGAAGTTTACGCAATGAGTTATGCCGATGCAAAAAAGAAGAGGCTAAATGCGTCAGTACTAAGTGTTAGTCGACAGAGGCTGTGTTCGTCAATGAGGACCTGACGCAGGCAAAAAAATCTGCTTGCTGCAACAAAAGGTGAAAGAGAAGTAAAAGGAAAGTACGTTTCTTCGTCAAAAGGAGTCTCTGCGTGCCTCAAAAGGGCGCTGTATTGGCAGCGGCGGTAAGTGTGGCCGGCCTTCCCGCACTGGTAGCAGAGAGGGCGGTTGTCAAGAACACACCAAACATCGGTTTTCCTTGGCGCGTAGAGCTGTCCGGTTGGCGGGCGGTATGACGTCGATGGTGGCGGCGGTGGTGTCCGGAGACGGCAACTGCGGGCGCTGGTGCAGCGCCCGCAGATGCAGCTGAATTTCCTGCGCCGCCAAATCCTCTACTGACCCTTCCGACCAATATGAACCTCATTGAACTACACATCGATGGCGCTCCTGTTCATGCTCTCACCGACATGGGGGCCCATTTATCTGTGATGAGCGCTAATCTTCGCACTCGCCTGAAAAATGTTCTAACACCCACCACGACACCAGTTGTCCGGGTCGTCGACGGTGGAACAGCTTGTGTCATTGGCATGTGTACTGCTCGAGTCGACATCGCCGATCGCTCTACAGTAGTTTGCACCATTATCGCCCACTGCCCCACGACGTCATTCTAGGCTTGGACTTCCTTTCCACCAATTCGGCCCTCATATACTGTCCTACCGGTACTTTTCGCCTTGACCTCCCTCTTCTAGATCACCCTGAACCACCCTGAACCACCGCCTAAGTTCTGCGGACTTTGTGCGCTTACCACCCACAGCTCTAACATACGTTGATTTGGTACCGTCCTCACCAGTGCCTGATGGCGAGTACATCGTGACCCTCATCAAGGATGTTCTCCTCGATCAAGGTATTATCGTGCCTCGTTATGTTTTATCTATTACATTCAATCGTGCCTGTTTGTCAGTCGTCCACTTTGGCTTCACAACGCAAGTGCTGCCACAAGGGATTTCCCTGGCATATATTTGCTCTTTCGACGATCACTCGACAGCATCTGTGACGTTAGAGGATGCTGCTATCCACCACACCGATCCATCGCAATCCACCGCTTCTGTTGTCGAACACCTGAAGAGAATGATTGCGCCCGACCTGCTATCAAGGAATGCTGACGACCTCTACCACATTCTGTTTTCGTATTGTGATATCTTTGATCTTCACGACCGTCCTTTGGCACAAACTACGACCGTGAAACATCGCATAAAATACTGTGTCACCCACAGAGCCTCAAGTGATTCAAACACAAGTTAAGAGATGCTCACAAACAACGTCATCGAACCATCATGGGCGTCACCCGTTGTCTTGGTAAAAAATAAAGACGACTCGTGGTGATTTTGCACGGACTACAGGCACTTTAATAAATTAACAAAAAAGGACGTTTATCCATTACCTCGTATTGACGACGCCCTTGACAGCCTCCATGGTGCTCGCTACATTTCGTCTATTCACCTGCGCTTTGGCTATCGGCAAATCGCTGTGGACGATCTAGACTGCGAGAAAACCGCTTTTACCACACCTGCTGGTCTTTATCAATTCAAGGTGATGCTATTCGGACTACGTAACGCGCCGGCCATATTTGAACGCATGATGGACTCCCTCCTTCAAGGATTCAAATCGTCCACATGTCTGTGCTACCTGGACGATGTCATCGTGTTCTCTCCAACTTTTGCTACTCATCTCGAACCCTTATCTGCAATACTGCACGTCTTTCGCCGAGCCGGTTTGCAACTTAACGAATCGAAGTACCAGTTTGTTCGTCGACAGATTACAGTGCTTGGCCACCTCGTTGATTCCAATGGAGTACAGCCGGACGCAGGCAAAATCCGCGCTGTTACGAATTTCCCTGGGCCAAAGTGCGATAAGGATGTACGCAGTTTCATTGGATTATGCTCCTACTTTCGTTGCTTTGCGAAAAATTTTGCGGGCATAGCACGACCACTTACTGAGCTTTTGAAAAAACAGGTGCCATTTATATGGGGTGACTCCGAGGCTTACGCGTTCGCTCATTTAACACGGCTGCTTGCAACGGCGCCTGTTCTGGCCCACTTTGATCCTTCTGCGCCGACCGAAGTTCGTACCGACGCCAGTGGCCACGGCATAGGCGCTGTATTAGCACAACGACAACACACTATTGATCTTGTCATCGCCTACGCCAGCGAGTGTCTGACCCTAGTTTGGGTGGTTGCGAAACTCCGCTCATACTTCTACGGCTGACCCTTTTCAATTGTAACAGACCATCACGCCCTCTGCTGGTTGTCCTCACCGAAGGACCCTACAGGACGACTTCGTCGCTGGGCGTTACGCCTTCAAGAATATTCGTATTCTGTCACCTATGAGTCTGGCCGCCTACATATGGACGCGGATTGCTTGTCTCGTTATCCGGTAGACGAGCCCGATGACACCAAACACGACTCGGCCAATTGTGTATTTTCTCTGTCTCCTTTCGACAACATCGCAGACGGGCAGCAACGCGACCTTTCGCTGCCAGCACTCATCAACCGTCTGCAGACATCGCCCAACGACGCTTCTGTGCGCTAATTTGTCCGCCCGGATGGTGTCCTATACCGTCGTAACTTCCATCCAGATGGGCCGGAACGTCTTCTAGTCATACTGAGACAATTAAGTCGAATGGTCCTTCTTGAACTTCATGACGCGCCCGCGGCAGGACACCTAGTTGTATCGCGCACGTACGACCGCATCCACGGTCGCTTCTATTCACCCGATCTCCTTCGTTCACTCCTACGCTACCTTTCTGCCTGCGATTCGTGTGAACGTCGCAAAACGCCCCAGATGCTCCCTGCTGGTCATCTCCACCCAATAGATGTCCCCTTAGAGCCATTCTTCCGTGTTGGATTTGATCATCTTGGCCCCTTTCCGACGTCATCCGCCGGAAACAATAGGTAGCATTTGCAACTGATTACGCCACCCGATATGCCATAAGGCGGGCTATTCCCACCAGTTGCAGCACCGGCGTCGCGGACTTCCTCTTGCGTGACATTAGCTTACTCCACGGTGCGCCACGACAGCCGCTCACTGACCGTGGCCGTAACTTTCTTTCTAGAGTAATCGCCGACATTGTGCGTTCCTCCGCCACTAAACACACACTGACCACCTCATACCACCCTCTAACGAACGGTCTCACGGAGCGCTTCAACAGAACCCTCACTGATATGCTGTCCATGTACGTGTCGGATGATCACCATGACTGGGATATTGCTGTACCTTCCGTCACGTTCGCCTATAATTCGTCTCCACACGCCACTGCCGGATTTTCGCCGTTCTATGTACGGTACGATCGCGAACCCACCCCTGCTTCTCGATGCTGTTCTTTCTTTGGCTGCCACCCTAACTACCGAGTATGCATGGGATGCCATAGCGCTTGCAGATCATGCGCGCCAGCTTGTCCGTACTCGGTTGACTGCTTCGCAAGCCACACAGCGACATTACTACGATGCCCGCCACCACACGCACACTTTACGCCTGGGGCGCTCGTGCTCCTGTGGTCACCCTCTCGTCACGGGAGACTTTCGGAGAAGCTCCTTTCTAGATACACAGGGCCTAGTCAAACCAATAACCTACGAGATTACCCCGGTCAATTCTCCTTCCCCTCCTGCCGCGGCGTGAAGTGACATCGTGCACGTCAGCAGACTCAAGGCCTACTCCAGTGCATCTCACCCCTGATCTTAAAAGCTCCGGGACGGGGGCTTTTACCGCCGGGGCTAATGCTATGGGCAGCCATCGAAGGACAAATACGTTTAAGAACACGACGACGATGTGGAGACTTGTGTGCCGCTGCCTTAGCGTAAAGTGCCCTAGTACTCTCCTGCTAATACACTTGCGTACAGCCTCTCGTCTGCGTCTCTTAACAATAAGGTTTGATTAATGTGTGCTTAAATGTCGCTGTTTTTACGGTGCTGTGATGTTTTATTTTGTTGTGGTTCGCATAGTGGGTTCGCCCGAGAACGGTCAATTTTAGTCCGATACCTACGTAGGCGCGTTGCGCACAGCTGCGTTGATTTTTGCACCTGCGCCTCGACTGTGACTACGGCAGCCGGAGGGACATTGTGAGGTTTTAAGGTGCTTCGACCCTAAAAACCGACAACAGCAGCGTTGACCCGACGAATGCAAAGAATAAATGTCATGGTCCCAGCAGGAATCGAACCCAAGCATTCTGTGTGGCAATCAAGTATTCTACCCCAGAGCCACGCCAGGTCTCGGAACTGTTTTGGAAAAAAGACCTTATGCAGGCGTATTGTTGGTGAAACGTCAATTGTGGTTGCAGTGCTACCCATCTAATTTTACAAACATTACATCTGTACTCCAATGATAGTGGCGTCATGTCGGGTTAGCGTCAATTGTAGTTAAACGCCATCCACTGAAGTGGTGTACGTAGCACTATCCAGGGCTACCATCCTCGAAAGCACAAGCGCTATATTTCAGCTTACCTCTTCTGGTGTTGGTAATACCCATGTTGCTCTTGGCATCATTATGCAACTGTCAACATCTGGTTAAATGAAACATATGCGACTCTTCAACATACATATTTCTGCGTATAACATTTGTACGCATGTTTAGCGTGATTTCGTAACGTGTGGTTCCACAAAAAATTATACCACAGTCACCTTCTCTCCGCATGCTTCGCATAACGTCGATTACCATGGTACTTGGGATCTTCCAATTTTGTTCCTTTCTGAGAGAGTATAAAAACGGTTTTTATTCTTTTTAGCATTCACTCGTATGGCATATTTACCACCATATGAATATTGCACGGTACTTGTCGCGTCAAGCCAGTCAAAAACGAACGGCCTATGTCATGAGTATCGTCACTGTCACGTGAAATGACATCACTTTCCATAAAAAAAATAGGCGATGTGTGTCGCCGTACTCGGAAATCAAGGTAGTTTATCCCGTGAACTAAAATTATAACAGCTTCGATTTCGGCGTTGCCAATTGTGCAACAATATCGGCGCATTTGAGCAACGATATCGCCACAAGCCCTATGGGGTCAATGTATGATAACGTCTGAAGTTTTGAACGCCGAAACTCATCCAAGTTTCAAATTTTTACTCAGATTGTATGTCCATAAGTGCATTAATGGAAGCGACCGCCGCTCCCACGCAATAGTGGTTTTTGAATGTCGGCTTTCCGGCACTGCCACAACATTGTGAGGCGAAGCCTACCGTGAATCCGAAGAGGCCCTGGGGCACGTTGGAGTTCGTTTAGCACCATGAATTTCTCGTTTGCTTCTTTCTTTTCAGGGATTTCGCGTTCCATCACCGTTCGGCACGGACACCCAACAGCCAGAAATAATTCTTATAACCAATAATGCGGCATGCGGGCATTGCTGCAAGAGGGTTATTTCGTCATAGAAAATACACAAAAGTTAATGGTGCAGCAGCTTCTCATTGCTATAGCGGATATATTGTTAAAACTGGTATCGTTATAGTGGGTTTGACTTGTTACTCGCGAGAAAATTGGTGCTTTTTATCAAATACACTTAACATGCTGCATACTGCAATTCTTCGCCAAGGCCAAAAATATAGTTAAGACAAAAAACGAATAAACTCTCATAGTCATGAAAGATCAGCGCCCAAATATTAAGGGAAAAAAAATTGTTTCGTCGTTATTGACCCGACCAGTACTATTATATCCATTATGTAGCGCGACACAGTTTCACTTAGGTGCCCAAAGTTCAAAGCGCCCTCTAGGCAACATAATTCTTTTTGCGAAATATATCGCCTCAGTAACTACTTCTCACATACACATATACCTGCACTATATTTTAGCATGATCGGAGATGGTCGAAAATTGACCGCCACGCTTGATAGGAAATGAGCCATATATATATATATATATATATATATATATATATATATATATATATATATATATATAAAGAAAATCAATTTAGAAAGATTGTTTCCGAAGCGCGGATTTCGAACGTGGTCCCGGAGTGTACGTCCTACAGCAGTGTAACGCTGAGCTATTTATATAAAGAATTTACCGCTGGCTCTATGCAGAGCTCGGAAGTGCTTCAGCGTGTTCTCTTTACCCCCAGCGAGATGGCGTGAAGGGCGCTTTAAAGGTCATCGCCCAACTGGTTGCGATGCGGGCGCTCCTCCTAGTTCTACCAGCTGTACGTTGCCGTATAGGGAACCAAAGCTGAAGTTTGCGGAGCGACGATAGCGCCGCGCTGCGGCTCTCGAGACAAGCGCTGGTGAGACTGGGAATAAGCGCGGCGGAGGGCGCGGCCGATTCATCCTGTTTCACCGGCAGCCGACAGCAGCGGCACGCGTGCGCACGCGTTCTTCGGTCGGTGCGGGGAGCCTAGACGTTGTGCCGTGAGCTTGGCACGCTGAACCGAGAGGCTTGCTTTGCGAAGCTGCATTTCCGCGATGGTAGAAGCGACCCCAGAAAAGCGGAAGCTAGGTCCGAAGTATTAGAGAGTTTTAGTTTGGCGTTTTTACGGCCCGCTCCGCTCCGAGTTGGCCCGCTAAGCCGCAGCAGAGCGGCGGATGATTTTCTCGTTTTAGTTGCGCGTTGTCGGCAGCGGGACCATAGCGTAGCGGATCCTTAGCAGTTACGGCGCCCTCTGGTGATGTTCAGCGTCGCTAAAGAAAAAGAGAAAAACATTTAGTCGTATTTACAAACCGAAATGAGAACGTATGAATTTATTTGTTCACGACGTATTTAGAAGTGCGCTTTAAATATGTTGGCGGTGTATATTTTCTTTACAGAGAAGCAAGCACTGACTTGATAATAGCCACCCGAAAGCCAGCAAGGTTGCGTTCCAGATCCATTGCAACCCCTCCTTGTTTTGTTTGCTCTATTGACGCGAGTGCCGTGGCGCCGTTTCTGTCTTCACCATTGAAACCATTGAAGCTGCACGCATCGAGAGAGGGCGCGCGCTTCGTCCCCCTTCCGCTTGCGAAAATGGCAGCGACGCTCCGCGCTCCGCTTAGGCAGCCCGTAAGCGGAGCGTGGGCCTCCCGCTCCGCTAATCCGCTTACGGCCGTAGCAGAGGGCGCATGCGCACTCGCGTTCCCGCTCCGCTTAGCTGCTGAGCGGAGCGTAAAAACGCCAAACTAAAACTCTCTATTACTGTGTGCCACAGCAGTGCAGACAGTACCAAGGCACGCGATCCGCCTGTAAAACTGTATCGGTTCCCGGACAAGTCGTACAAGAGAGAAAGTACACAAGCGTGGATCATCGCAGTTAAAGTAATAAAGTTCTAGCTCTGTCTCGCCTTCCGTTTTCGCTGACTCAATTCTTCGCTTGAAATCGTTTGTTTCCACTGCCTGAATCAGTACGTAACGCGGCGCTTGCATGCAACGACTGCAGTAGTGATTGCTCGCCGTCTCGCATTTTTACATCCAATTACGGTTGTAGGTTGAAGCAACTTTGTGTTTTGATTCCTTGTGTTTGTGAGACCTAGCTGTCGTTGTTGGATGTTCACACTCACATACGTCATACCGCGGTTAGCGTTGCGGTGTTGGTTGCTTTCAAGTGAACTCCGCACATTGTCAAAGGTTCGCCGCCTGCAATTCACGCGTCGGGAAGGCTGCATCATCGCGCCGGAACGAACGCCTGTGCATTTTCAGCAAACTTTGACATCGTTTTGCTGGTTTGTTCTGTTTTTGTCGCTTTATAAGGATGGTATAGATTTAAGCCGCTTGAATCTAACTGGCACTTAATTCAGGAATTGTAATTGCCACCTTCGGAGATACATACATACATACAAAGAACTTTATTAAAAGGCCAGAGGGACTAGTTTAAGGAAGTCCGAAGACGCTCTCAACCAGTCGGCGGCTCCACCCAGGTCGGCACTGGAAGGTGAAGACCCTCCGCGATGGCCCGGGCCCTCCGGACAGCCAGTAGTTGCAGACCCAGGTCCGGGCTGTGTAAACTCCGCCGCCACGAGTCCTCGTCACATAGATCCGCCCCCGCATTCGCGGGGCACTGCCAGAGCATATGAGGTAGCGAGTAACTCTCGAGGCCACAACGATGACACTCTTCTTGAAAGTCCGGCTCTATCCTACGATACGTTCGCGGGCAGAGATATGTACCCGTCTGTAGGAGTCTAAAAGTGATTCCCTGGGCTCTGTTGAGCCTAGCATTAGGAAGGGGAAAACGCCTCCTACCCAGCTTGTAACTTGACGTAATCTCATGGAACGTTGTCAAAGGATCCTTTCTGAGGTCAATGTCCCTCCCAGACGCCTCACCATCCCCCCGCACGGTTCGTGCATTCACGCGCAAGGGTGTGAGCGCTGGCATTAGGATTAACCCCATCAATGCCCTCAACGTGCGCTGGAAACCAAGAGATATGCTGACCACCAACCCATCTTGCCTGTCTGCGAGCACTCCGAATGAGCTGTGCCGCCTGCTGCGAAATCAAACCTCCAGAGAAGGCCCGAACGGCCGATCTTGAATCTGAGTAAACCACACAAGGCACCTCTGCTGCCTGAAGTGCTAACGCAATGGCTACCTCCTCCGCAACTGTGACCTGATCTGTACAGACTGAGGCCCGGGCCACCAGCTGCCCTCTACCATCGACAACCGATACTCCAAAGGCCCGCCGCGTACTGTACTCCGGAGCGTCCACAAAAAGCGCCGCTTTAGCATTGCTACCTATACTTCGAAGAATAGCCCGAGCTCGAGCCTCACGACGGCCTGCGTGGTGCACCGGATGAATGTTGCGCGGAATAGGATCTACCTTGATATCCTCCCGCTCGTCACGTGTGAGATGAACTCCGTCAGACACCGCCACCCTAGGAGCCGCAATGCCAGCCTCATCCAAGATCCTCAAACCAGCCTTAGTGCTGGACAAACGAGCCACCTGCGCCGCAAAGTGTGCCTCAATCAGCTCATCAACCGTGTTGTGCAAACCCAGCTCCAGAAGCCGCTCTGTGCTAGTCGTCTGCGGAATTCCCAGAATCCTCTTGAGCCCGACCCTGATGAGCGTATCAATCTTCTTCTTCTCTGTCCCAGTTCATTGCAAATATGGAACCGTATAATTAATATGACTAATAAAGAAGGCATCAAAAAACTCTTAGTAGTAGATCCTCTCTCAAACCACCACGCTTACTCGTAATCCGAGAGATCAGGCGCAAGATGCTGCTCGCCTGACCCCCCAATCATTCAATGGCTCCTCCGTTACAGCCGCGTGCGTCAATACATAGACCCAGGATCCTCACAGAATCTACTCTTGGAACAACCGTCCCGGCCCGAGACCACAGCCTCACCGGAAGGGAATCCAAAGGCTCAAGGTTCCGCATACCCTGTCGCGCCTTCCTAAAGAGTAAGAGCTCCTACGCGTGATGTCAAGGGGATCTTGGCGTTGGATCTTGCTAAGGCGTTTGATACGGTCGCTCATGAGCACATACTGAGGGAGATCTCTTTGCTGAGTTTGGGACGTAAATTTTATCGGTTCACGCAATGTTTTCTTGCGGGGCGGAGAGCACGTCTTAGGTTTGGCTCGGTTTTGAGTGAGGAGTACGAGTTGGGAGAGAGGGGCACGCCGCAAGGGTCGGTCTTGTCACCTTTACTCTTTAATATCGCTCTGCACAGGCTGTCGGAACTGCTAGCGGGGGGGGTGCCTGGCATTGGGCATGCTATATATGCTGACGATATTACCGTGTGGTGTAAAGGAGGCTCTCTGGCCACGCTTGAAGATCCCTGCAGGAGGCGCTGGACGTCACTGAGCGTTTTCTTGAGGGTACGGGCCTCGTGCCCTTCGGATATTGTGCGGTTTTCTTTCACGCGCACCGCGCACTCGTACAATGCTTCGAGTCTGCGTTTACGGGTGCGCTTTGCGCGAGATTGTGGCGCGCCCGATACTACATGGCGCCTGAAATTCGACACCTCTCACGCTGAGCCGCGTTCGCGCAGCAAGTCTTATACACCTCTAAAGTCGATATTCTCATAAAAGGGAGTTCAAGCACGAATCGAGAAGCGAAAAAAAAGACAGACAGACGAGGCGAGCAGTTCTATTTGCTTCGCAGCGGTTAAAGCTAAGCTAAGCTAGCTGCCTCGTGGCTAAGTCAGCGGGTGATGCTCCAGCGGTACGAAGGGCATGACTCGAACCTTTTCAGGCTTTTTTAGTGCCACGGCCGTGTAATCTTTGTTTCTTTCTCTTTTTTTTTTTTTGCACGCCGCGAAAGTTCGTTCACTACAGTACGTGTTTGCCACTGCCAGCATGCACATCTAAACAACAATCACATGTTTTTCATAGTCGACAACGTGGACCATCGATTGACGTGATCAACGAATTTTCTCCTTTGATTACGTTCGCTTTTTCGAAGTGCCTGTCCAGCGGGGCGATCTCTTTCAAACGGTACATTGCGAAGCGCTGCGCGAGAGCTCTGCACGTGCTCGGAAGCAAGCGGCAGCGCGGTTGAGAGAAGGGAAAACGCGCGACGTTTACCCCCAGTTTCTATTTTTCTTGCAGAGCCGCAGCAAGCGCAGCGCGAAAGCGCTGCGCTTGCTGCCGAACTTGGCGGCCGAACTTGGCGCAGCGCGAAAGCGCTGCACGTGCACGGAAGCGAGCGCAAGCTGGCGGAGAGAAGGGAAAACGCGCAACGCATAGCCCCAGTTTCTATTTTTCTGCCAGAGATGGCGCTGCCTGTCAAGAGCCGCAGCGCCACTGAGCGATGCTTTGGGAGCCTATAGGCCCTGACAGCCCGTGCGCGCTTTTAGCTTCTGCTGGCGGTGGTTTGTACGTCTTGCGCTTTCACTGCGATGTTCGCGCTGAAGTTACCGAGCGCACGAGGACCGCTTCGCTCGCTACAGCGGCTGCGTTTGCAAGAAGAGCGCGCTGCTCAGACACGAAGAAGTAACGACTGTGACAGTTGTTAGTTCGTGCTCATCCTGAGCATACCTGTGCGTTCGCTTCATGCGTCCTTTTTTGTGTTTGAGCAGCGCACTTTAATTGTCGAGCTGTGAGAGTTCTTAGTTCGCTCTCGTCCTTTGTGTGTTCTTTTGGTGCATCCTGTGTGCTTGAGCAGCAGACTGCAAGTTTTGAGCTCCTTTCCGTTCTGCGCGTTACATTCCACTTTGTTGCTATCGCATTTATTGATGCGCCCTTGCGGATTGGTGGGAGGGGAGGGAAGTAGGCAGCGGTGCGCTCTACGGTGACGTGAAAAGTTGAGGGGATAGCCCCACATCCTGGACAGGCGTCGGTATAACGAGTCGGGCATATTTTATGCATGAAGTACAGATTTAGGGAAAGTTGGGGTCTGCAGCCAGTGAAGTGCGACAGTCTGCTCTCGTGTGAAGGACACTGGCGGGAGTTTAATCGCTGTCGATGGCGTATGTAGTAATGCTGTGTGACTTCGTGAAAAGTGGGGAACCTAGCTTCGTGTTGGCCGCCTCACTGCGCGGGCCTGCTCGGACGAGGGCGAGTTCTCGAGTGGCGCCGCGGGAGCGCGTTCATTACGCGACAGTGAGCCATGACCAAGAATCCAGAGTAGGTGTACTATGTGGCTGTTGTGTGAAGCAAGTTTGGATGTACGTAAAAGAATGTGAGGTCTTGGAATGCCGCGACCAGTTAGAAAGTCCGACATGCCGCTTCCGAACCGGTGAAACAGTTATTGAAAGATGTATTAGAAAGAAATAGTTAATTGAGACCTAAAACCAGTTTTTGTCTGACAGTTCTTAAAGGTCGGTTGGACTTATCTAAACAGCTTACGTAATGGTCAGGAATCACAACAAACGCTAAGTAGAAGATAACTAGTGCGTGTGGTGGCAACGCTTTTGAGGAAATACAATGCCAAACAGTTCGTACATATCTGTGCATCTCTCTTGAGTTGTGTTGAAATTGCCATAGAGGGCACCACTCGAAAGTAGGATGCATGGAGAAACCGTCAAATTTCGACTAGTTCAGTCTATAGCAATATATATATATATATATATATATATATATATATATATATATATATATATATATATATATATATATATATATATATATATATATATATATATATATATATATATATAAGGTTACAAATAAAGTTACAAGCGATTTAGAACGCCACTTCTCTTCCCTATTGTGACTAAAGAAGTTGCTTAAGAAACCTACAGGCTACTTTCATCTCGGACGTTCTCCATGTTACGCGCGGATCAGTTGTGGTACCTAAAAGTAATAGAATAAATTAAGAAACACTATACTCAAACCCATAGCACGGATTAGCGTTCTTTAGATTTGTCTCAACTACAATATCACCGCATAATGTAGCCTGATACATCACTGATACGAAGGGACTAGAGAAAAAGAGCGCTTCTGTATATGAACATCCGTCTATTGAACATAATTTCATGTCATATTAATTTTGAATACGCCTCTCTGTATTTAGAAAGCGCCTTTTGCGTATGTGTATTGGAACCTTTCCACCGGTACCGCACACTGGGCTCGTTAGTAGGTCATATTAAATGCCCTTTATTCCATGAATTTAACAATGCATGGAGCATCGATACAGAAATGTACACAAAGCGATCTATATAGGTGTCTTAGTCAGTACGTCGGCGCATGTGAGCTAGGCTACGTCAATAACATTTATAATGCTGAACCTTTTTCGTTCTTCATTTGCGCTGAAGTGTCGCGTCCCCCTACAAGGCATAGAAGACGTGATCTTTTGAAAACTAATATCTCAAGCCAGAGTGTTTGACAAGTGACCTTTCTACAGCGTGAAATTAAAGGAAAATAGACACCCAAATGCGAGCAGATGAAATGTATGCACGCAGATCCTCTCGATGTTTCATTTCTTCAGCAAAATTTATAGCGGTGGGCAGTTGCCTTGAAACCAACATATCGGTAATTGTTCTAGAAGCTGCGACATGAGGAGCCCGTCCATCTTGATAGTAATTTTTTTTAGTGTATTTGGCAACTGCGAAAGCTACATCCGACCCGCCAGATTCTGCGGCAGAAGATACTTCTGCTCCGCTTAGTATTAAGCAGGTAACGTGTTTTCTAAAACCATTTGAGCAGTGGCGTACCAACTAGTCGCGAGTGGGGAGGCCTAAAGCCATATATATATATATATATATATATATATAACAGTAGTCAGGTTTACGTAGTATACACTGGGACAACCATAGATATATGTGTAATGCATGCATGTAATAGTAGTAAAAGCAGCACTTTTTACACATTATCCACACAAATCTCTGTATGAATACAATATGTCGATGGCGGCCTCCCCATAGTATAGGTTTGTTTCCTTCATTGAGAGAGAGGGAGAAAGAGAGATGAAAGGAGGTTAACCAGACGCACGTCCGCATTGAAATTTGAATAATGTCTAGGAGCTGCTCACGAATAATTTCGTTTTTTTTAATTTAGGCAGCAGTGACTGCACCATTTCTTTTCCGTAATTAGCACCACTCTTTCTT
>JALIZH010027729.1:0-44899 GCA_030522465.1 Rhipicephalus appendiculatus
GTGGTTGATGGTCTTAGGACAAATACTCTAACATACGTGTTACTTGCTATTTGTATTTATCTTTGTTTTTTCGGGGTACGGAGATTTTTTTTTTTCTTTTTTTCGTAATAGCCTTTGGCGTGCAACGAAATTGGACTCTTTAATAGGGTTCGCCCTCCCTAAGAGGCGGACGTTGTGTTTGTACGGGAAAAAAGGAATTGTTATTCGACTGATCACTCAAATTTTGCTAAATGACATTTAAATGAACGGCCCTGCGTCGCGTGCGACATATTACGAACTGTAGTCGGTCTTCGTGGCGCTGCTGGCTTGGAACGAATCCAGACTTTACGAAACCAACTGCTAGAAATGCGCCCCCCCCCCCCCCCGAAATTGTCATCAAATACATTGGTACTTGAGTTGAATGCAGAGCATAAGCTTTTGCCTGGTAGTAACGGCGGTTCTTAGGAGGTCCACACCAACGCCTAGGGCCCGTATAACAACCCTGTGGTCTTCTTTTTTTTTTTTAATAAATCTTTTTCACTTACTCGCAATCTATTCTGGTGCATAAAAGATTGCTCCGCGAGGATTTCCCTTGAGAACTGACCGACGTCAGTACGTGCCCAAAAATAAATAGTTATAAAGCTTATTGGAAGAACGTTACCCATGGGCCGTTATCAACCTCGGTCCTTAAATATGCAATGAACTTAAATGGGTACGTGTGGGACGTAGTTGCTTCGGACGTATGAATTTTAAACCAAAATACAGAGCTAGTTACAAGAAAGGACGCTATAAGAACAGAGATCGTCCCTGTGTCCCATCTTGCGTCTGTTCTTGTAGCGCTGTTTAAAAACGGGATGTGAATAACCACCAATGCGTTAAGCAAAAAATTAACAGTATGTTACATATTAGCCTGTTATCTATCTATCTATCTATCTATCTATCTATCTATCTATCTATCTATCTATCTATCTATCTATCTATCTATCTATCTATCTATCTATCTATCTATCTATCTATCTATCTATCTATCTATCTATCTATCTATCTATCTATCTATCTATCTATCTATCTATCTATCTATCTCATGTAGCATCGCGCGCGATTGCGTCTGATTTGCACATTTCCGTATGCCGACATTCCGCTGCGTTTTTAAACAGAACGAACTTGATAAGGTGTATATGATGGCTCGTGTTTTAGGAGTGGAGAGAAAAAAACGAGTTGGTGGAAATAGGAGCGATGTGGTTTTTTTGTGTGTTTTTTTTTTCTGCAATGCCCATGTGACGCGTCATTTAGGACGTTCAAAGACATCGAGTGGACCCAGTAGAAGCACATAAACAGCGACGTCACCAAACAGAGCGACCGGCGTTTCTGCAGTGACGAACAAGAATTCGAATCCTCGCCCGTTCGGACCGTTTCATGTTTAATGAGAATTTTTCGCCTCATTATTGCGCCGCGGCACTGCGTGAGAACAAAACAGGTGTTTCAGGAGCAGTCTTTCAATCTGTACTGATTCCAAAAAAAAAAAAAGAACATATTTTCCGAGCTCAAATGTCGAGGGAGAAAAAGTAGTGGTGTAAAAGAGCGCGTCGTAACCATTATGTAAAACTATAATGACGTATCAACTACTACTTAACAAAAAGAAAATCGCCGCCCAGGTGCTCCGTACAGTTAGTTAACTAGTGAAGCAGAAACGCGCGGCCTTCGTGGTTATCACAGGGTTAATGCAGGCGGTTTATTGAAGCATTTCTCAGTTATTATTAGTTGCATCTGTTCAGAAAGCTTAATTGGCGCTTGCTGCGTGCGTGTACCCTTCTTCAATATCAGTGGACCAGTGGTGAGGAGTGGATTGATTTATTTCATTTATTTATCTATACATTTTTTATTTCTTCGTTGACACGTTTATCTATTTACGTGCTCTTTTTTATCTTTAGTGGACCTGAGGTGAGTAGCGGCATTCACCCAATTTCAGTGACACGCACCCATTCATGGTGCTGATCAGTGGCGTAGCCAAGGGGGGTTGGGGGGGGTTCAAACCCCCCCCGAAATTTTTTCAATTTTGCTTGCGTATATATACTCGCACACATGCAAACGCACGCGCGAACATACATAAAGTATGGTTGAACCCCCCCCCCCCCCCCCCCCGAAAAAGTTGTCTGCCTACGCCCCTGATGCTGATAGTACTTTGCGTAGATAGTAGCGCCCGATTTCCCATTCATCTTGCCATAACAACCTTCGCTTTAATTATTTTGAAGATAAGCTCTTTCAGGAAATCATCCGTGACATTTCGCGATGAGTTAGTGGCCCCGAACGCACAGTACGATCACTGGCTAATTAATGTTAGTTAATAATAATAATAATAATAGTCCCAAACCACCATATGATTATGAGAGACGCCGTAGTGGAGGGCTCCGGAAATTTCAACCAGCTGGGATTCTTTAACGTGCACCTAAATCTAAGTACACGGGCCTCAAGCATTTTTGCCCCCCATCGAAAATGCGGCCGCCGCGGCCGGGATTCGATCCCGCGACCTGCGGGTCAGGAATTAATATTAGTTAACACGCTATGTTTGCCAACTGTTGCCTATATAATAGCGTTGGCTGCTGTAGGCTATTGTCAGCAAATTCTCGTTACTAATACTACTGCCTAGAGTGGCCGCTGTATGGCATGAGCGGCTAACGCACTGCGCACCAGGCAGTTCCCCTTTCCAACGTACCTCACATTTCTTCTCAGATACCGCGATCCGGAAAAAAATTTAACGCCCACTGTATACTAGCTCACGCGTAGTCTCATATATGAGGAACCTATTGAATTTCCTGGCACAAGACCTTTCGAGCTGCCCAGCAACACATTGTATATGTCTTTCTCCCTCAAAGCAGAACAGTGAGTGATACAGTATTGTTATTTTGTAGCGCCAGTAGTATACCGCCCGGCGAGAGCAAAACATTATGCCTTTAGTCTTAAGACGCTCTTAGCGATACACTTGGAACGTGGGCCAGGGGAGTACAAGGGGGAGGCGCAGCCCCCCCCCCCCCCCCCCCCTCCTTCCGTAAGTTTGCCCCGGCCCCCCCCTCCTTGCAAGCATAGTCAAAGCAAACGCATTTCTCCGCCATCCCCTCCCTCGAAAAAACTTGCATGTTGTGCGCCCCCCCCCCCCGCCTCCCCCCCCCCCCCCCCCTTCCCTACTTAAAACAAATCCTGGCACCGCCCTACATAGCCTCGGCAGATCATGCACACCTGCCAACTCTCCCGAATTGTCCGGGAGACTCCCGGATTTTGACCTAATTTCCCGATTGTACGAATGCTATCTCGAATCTCCCGAAAAGTGGCCGTCACAGCAGAGGCGCTTTTTTTTCTTCTTTTTTTAATGACGCGCGCACGTCAGCCTTTCCTGCTGCGACAGTTGCGGTGCTGCGGAAGAGCACTCGCCACAACACTTCTAGTTCATTGTAATCATACCGTACCGCTAAGTATATTCTAGGCAGTATAGTACCGCGTATCTGGGCGAAGGCCGGCGGCCGCGAGACGCGCTCGCCACCGTACCAAAAGAAGGCGAGGGAAAAGGTACCACAACTTTTGCGCCTGTCCTGGCCCCCCGCATTTTGTACGCTAGGCCTACGCCGCCTGCCTCGGCGTCAGTTGTGCTTGTTACGTGGTTGTGGGGGTTGCGTGTTTCCCAGAGTTCAGTTGGAAGGTCGATGGCGGTGTCAAAAGCAAAGAAGAAGTACTTGTAAGTGTTTCTCGACTCATAAACAGCTGAGTTTCCGTGCTTTGTGGCTTCGCGGAAAGGTGACAAGTACGAATTCTGTACCACGTGCGCCTGTGAACTACGTTTGTGCTGCGGAAGGGCAGGGCAACATCGGAAGTTTCTTCCAAAAGAGCTGCAAAGACAGTGCGATCCGCACAGAATGCCTATTTACGGGATTTCTTGTGGAACACAGCTTGCCGCTAGGCGTTACTGATCACGCAGGACCGTTGTTTCGGAAATTGTTCCCGAAGTGCGTAGACGCGAAGCGGTACCGGTGCGGACGTATGAAAACAACTGCCATCATCGCAGAAATGGCTGCAGATGCCGAAAACACAACGGTGGAGACTCTGAAACGCCGTGCTTTCGCAATCGCAGTGGACAGACGCAACGATATGCCCCCCCCCCCCCCCCCCCCCGCTGCGGTCTCCCGAATTTTCAAGTTGCGAAGTTGGCAGGTATGCAGATGTGATCCGCACGACAGCCATGGCTGCGCGCATGCGTAGGCATCTGTTTGTAAACATGTCGCTTAACTTGAGTTTTATCGTTGCGCTTTTCCACCCTTGGCAACGGTTCATTCTTCAAGCTTTTGTGGGAACGCGAACTCGTGAGGCCTTAACATCTGGCATCCCAGTACCCCCCCCCCCGCCCTCTTGTGTGTGTGTGTGCGTGCGTGTCGTCTCTTCACGACTGAATTTCTTTTTTTTTCTTTTTTGAAAGCCGGAAATAGCGTGTATTCGAATCACTCTACAACGAAAGACCTTGTATAATGAAGGATTGTGCACGTCAAATCAAATCACAACATTTTTTTGTTTTTCGTGTTTTTTTTTTCCTTTTTTTTTTCATGTTGTATACAGAAAACAAACACTTGTGCGTACTATATCACCGGCATCACGGTACGTACGCATACTCCACTTCATGCCGACCTATGCAACTAATTATGTTGAAGACCCGGAGCAATTATTTATGAAGGCGTTTGACTGTACAGTTGAAAAAACTCGAGTAACTTCGAAAGGTTCCCAAAACAATACAAAAAGCCGCCACAGTACACAAGTTCAACTTTTCGTTTTTCTTTTGCGACTCTGGAGTGCAAGTTTGATGTCGTTTGGATCGTTGCTGTCGTTTCAGTTTTCGATTAGCTGTGGGCCACTGTAAAGGTCATTCCGTGCAAACATGTTTTCGCGCATTGCGACAACTTTATTGAGAAGGCCGAACGATTTGTAACAGCGACAGTTGGGGTACGCACCGCGATAGAACGGGATACAATCTAGATTCGAGCGTAAATTGCTTTTCCCCTTTGACAGAGCAGATGAAAGTGGCGCTTATCTATACCTTGTCATCCTTTATGGCTTCCCTCCCTGTGTTATCACAAGATGACTGGATGCTCCATATCTTGTTAATCCCACAGATTGCTGGTTCGCCATTGCAAGTTGTACAGCCGAACGGCACAGAGAGAGAGTTAAAAGGTAGCAAGGTCAAACGGACCGGTGTCCTTGCATCATTTGCTGCCCTAGACAGGGGACAAGTGAAAGGAGGATAACATAAAGGGGGAGAGAAGGACTGCGTCCACGCGAAGGCCTCTCCTCTTCGCTCTCTTCTTTCACGCTCGTTTCACCTCACCCCAACGATGCTGCGCTGGGCATCCTTATGGGTTGCAGAATCTTTCATTTCTACGAACTACTACTGCTACTACTACTACTACTACTACCATACTACTACTACTACTACTACCACCACCACCGTCATCACCACTACTACTGCTACTGCTTCTACTACTACTACTACTACTACTACTACTACTTCCACCACCACCGTCACCACCACCACTACTACTGCTTCTACTGCTGCTGCTACTACTACTACTACTACTACTACTACGACTTCCACCACCACCACCACTGCTACTACTACTACTACTACTACTACTACTACTACTACTACTACTACTACTGCTGCTGCTGCTGCTGCTACTCCTCCTCCTCCGACTACTACTACTACTACTACTTCTACTGCTGCTGCGGCTGCTACTCCTCCGACTATTACTACTACTACTACTACTACTACTACTACTACTACTACTAAACAAGAAGACTGCACAATCACCCACATTTTGTGCACTTCAGGAACTGCGTTATAGTGCCAAGAACCGCTATGAGCGCCAGGTAATGAAAGTGACTACGGTCTCGGCGTATCCCTGACCCGGAAACACGGTCTCCCATTCCAACCGGGGCTATCGCTGTCCGGATCGAGATATGGCCGAATTCCGCCCTATTTACCCACCAACAACCCTTCACGCCTCGTTCAAGGTTTCACTACCGAGCCAGACGCAGCGCGTCTGTCCAACGAGGAGCGTACTACAGCCGTTTACAACGAGGGCTGGGCAGTATCGCGATACAAGAGTATCACGATAGTATCTCAAATATACTACTGAGTATCTGCAGTTTATTTCTGTATCGAGATACATTTGAAAAAAAAATGTATTATATATCTCAGCAGTGAAATACTTTACGATGTATATATTGTATCGCGAAACTGTGCAGGACATAAGGGTACCACGTTACTGTTTTTTCGGAAATGTGCAAACGTGTTTCCATATTGCGACAGCAAGAGTTATTTTTGCCGAAGCCTGTGCTCGACAGAGAGAGGGTGGCGAAGAGTTCACCAAACGCACAGAATGGGCCACGTGTTAGCGGGAGTGCTTTGGCACTTAGATGACCCGAGAAGACATATTACCATGCTGCAGAACTTTCCTGCCATGAAACCGGTATTCATTCGTTATAACTAGAACTTGTAGTCGTATGCAGCGAGACATTTCTCGTTCTCGAGTTTTGTATTGAGGCCGAACCAACGCTGTCTAGAAGGATAGCCTGTTTGAGAAGCTGCTATTGCTTAAGTGCAACTAATGCAAGTATTCTCAGCCAAACATATCACGTGTGCAAAATAAACGTATAGCTTTTTTCATAGTTCACAGGAGTTCATAAGTAATTCGAGATTATGCTTGACTTGCAAGTTTCGTTGCGCTGCAACATTACTCACGATAGCTGTACTTAATAAATGTCCTTGCGGAGCATCAGCATCTCACCCCCCCCCCCCTACAAAAAAAATGGAGTATCTGTATTTTCGTATCTGTATTGTATCTGTATCTGTATTCCGGAATACTTTTTTTTCGTCTTTTTGCAAAAGTATCCCCGGAATATCTCGTTACGTCAAAGGCAAATGTATTTCAGTATCTGTATCATTGCGCTTCCACCACATATATTTCGATATTTGTATGCCGGAATAACTTTCTGGGCATCTCTGCCCAGCAATGCTTTCAGATCATGCCTTTGACAAGTGCCACTCTCGGCGTTTGGTGTAATGGCTGTCTCTTTTCCAGCTTCTAACGTAAAAAAAAAATCGATTTTTTTTAGGCGATTCTGACGCTTCTGCTCGCATTTCAAATCTAAAATTTTCTTTACGAAGGACTCCTCTACTGTACCTCCTTTTCCCGCAACAATAATTTTTCTTTTTTTTTTTGCAGTCTAAGTTATCCCCAGCGCTTGGCTATTGAGCTTTCTTTCTCGTACTAATGTTACCGAAAATAGGCAAACATTCACAGTAACAGATAAAAGTGGAGCACACGCGCGCGCTTCACTACGTGTCCTTAACCTATATACTCAAACGAAAAACACTTGGGATGCTCTAAATTTCACCTTCAGGGCGTCCAGAACGTAACCATACCTGATGCGTTTACCAGAATGATCGCAGGCTAAACATACACCGCTTTTAACTGCGCAAGCTTTTCTACCTTTAATAGCGCGCCCAGCTGTGCGGACTTGACGGACGTCAAGTCCCAGCTGTGCGGTCTTGACGGACGTCAAGTCGCTGTCTCGACATTCAAGTTGGAACACTTTTGCTTCAACAATCATTTCATTTGGACAACACGCGCGTACTGCGCTCGCTACAGTTTCTGTCGCACAGATGCGTGTGAACGCGCGGGAACAGAGAACCAATTCTTTTCACGTCGAAATCCCCGCACTTTTTCAGTTACAGCCGCGTGGAGACATCTGACAATGAAGCAGCTGTCGGCCTAGAAAACCGTGTCGGTTCTTCGAAATATTCGTGAACAATTTCACGATTTTGTTTTTACGTGCACACCTCTATCTTTTTTGAGACAGCAATAAAGAACTTCAGACCTCTGCGTTCACGTATACTGGCTGCATGTGTTCCGTCACACATCTACCACACACTGTGCGAAACATTTTGGGGCGTTTCTTTTTGTAAGCGACAAAGAGGAGCTCTATACAAACGAGCTAACCCTTCCCTAATGCATCATATAAATAATTATTTAAACATACTGGGGTACACATAACCAGTTTATCGCCCTTTCAATCGAAAATTCGGATTTCCAGCCAAAGGGGAAAAAAAAGTGTGGACGAAAGGAAAATTTGCCCCACAGGAGAGAGCCGAACCCGTACCCTCCATTTTACGCCTGCTGCGGTCTGCCACCGAGATCGTTACGCGCAGCGACCGACATTCCGCCTACTTTATGCGGCTTAGAATAATCGACAGAGCACTGTACCTTGCAGTACGGAAAGGTACACGCGTTCGAGTCCCTCCTGCGGCATATCGTAATTTCGTTTCCCGCTGTAATTTCTCTTATTATTATTATTTTTGTGCGTGAATAGAACAGCTAATTATTTTTACAATTACCCTGGCATCATTGTTTTTTTTTTTCGCTTTCTCTGGTCGCAACTCGCAAAATATCCAGTCGTTGGGTTCCTCCACTTCACCATTATTTGTTCGCCCAGAACAAAAGTGTCAGAACGCCACGCGGATTCTCGCCCTTTCACAGCTGTGTCCCGATTTTATTTTGCTCCTTTTTTTTCAATTTTTGTTTCTGAGAGCGTATAACAATTGCTTATGGTTTCCATGACCCGCAGCACACGTCACTTTACATCCGTCCTAGTTCAAGAACCGCCCCGTTGAACTGCTGCTGCTGCTGCTGCTGCTGAGGCCACTGCTCGCACTGTAGTTCATCACTCTTCTTTCCGTCGTGTCGTGGGCAAAATGCTAACGTGTACAACTCCATTTTCAACAAACGCTAGGCATCTCGTTTCGCACGCCGAGTAAGAGAAACAAAAAAATATCCCTCGTTCGGCGACCTCGGACGCAGATGCCAGTGACACACGACCCCATTCTTTGCATGTAGGCGTTGGGAGGTCTCGCTCGCGTGCCCCGTGGCGGCCATTTTGTTGACAACGCTGCACATTCTCACCAGCGTCTGATAACGCGAGGGTCACGAGTAAGAGAGAGAGGGACAATCAGAGACAAAAACAAAACCGTATCGATGACGAACTTTGGCTCGCACAGTCACTGGGGAGGGAAGTATCGATAGATTAGGAGATGTGTGGATGTTTCTCACGAACAGGCAGACGCAGCGAAACACCCAGTCGCGGAGAGATACGCCCATATCGGTAGACGCGCCGACTTCTGATAAGAACCGGCGCAAGCCTCTATGCAGAGCTCTCGAACCATATCGGATAATCCTACGCGTCAAACAAGTTGTTTCAGAAAGTTCGAAGACGCGCGGCTAGAGGGGGTCGAGTGTTTGGCTCGCGAACTTTCTACGTCATAAGGCAACACTGTATGTGGTAGTGTGACGTCAAACTAACTGATAGGCTGTTTCCTTCACAGTCTTGAGACAGTTGTGAGGGCACGTGTGGGTGACCGTTCGAGAGTGCTCCACGGTCGTGCTCTTTAGAGAGGTTGAAGAACGGCTTTAAAACGCTATTTTACGAGATCAACCAGGTACGAAAGGTATTCTGCTCTCTTATGAGCGAGAAAATCCCGAATGCGCGAAAAATTAACCCTTATAAGTGCATGGTTCTGTGGTAACTTTTGAGCGCTCTCGGTGTACGCCCTTAATGAAGGCCAGCGTAAAGTGCCGGTTATCCATCGCTTCCAACTACGCTACAGTTGTATCAGCATCTTGGCAGTGCAAGAAAAGAGAAAATGCCGTGGTCTTACAGGGCCTGCCCCAGTTCACAGGACTCTGGGACCTGCACGGTTCAGAGAGGTCCCACACTTGTGGCGCCCAACGTGAGGACCCGGCTACCATGCGGAATGAGCCGTGAAGGCCCCTGGAATTTCCGTGCGGCATCCTCTACGGAGTTCATTGGAAAGGTTCATCGACTGTCCACTGCATCAGGGAATGAGGCAGGAGCACATGCTGCGCTGAGCCATGCTCAACCCATGGAGTCATGCTGAGTCCGGTCATGCTAAGCCTTGTGGATGGCAGCCTTGCGTGTTCAAGGCCGATGCACAAATGCTGGCCAGCGCGAGCCCTGGCCACCGGGAAGAGGCTGCCATTGGTAAACATCCACCATCCACTTATGGCCTGGAAATTTCAAGCATTTCGGGTCGTCCACCTAACCAGGATAAGAGTGAGGTATCCGTTGCAACAAAACGGGGTTTTCAAACGAACGGAGGCGCCTAAGAGACGTCTGGTGCAACTAAAGACCACCACCATGCTTTACAGTGCGTGTCTCAGACACAGGTGTGCGCAGAGTTCTCTATCAGGGGGGGGGGGGGGGGGGCAAAGCCTCCCCGTAGCACCGCCTCCCCAGCCCCCCTTCCCCCTATTCGTTGGTGGAGGACGAAAGCAAAGAAGCTTCGCCGTGGACGCAAAAATGAAAGTGGAGCGATGAAGTACTTCTCACAACCGCCTGCCTTTGGTACCCGGCTTTCCGGGGGGTAAAGTTAGTAAGTGAACAAATCTTGGAACGCAACGTCTGGGGTCCTCAGCCGCCATTATCATCAATACACCTGCACGGCCGTAATCCTGCACTTCAAACAACGATGTGAGAGGCCTGATAGAGTAAAGGTATGGGACAGACATGGCGTCCCCTTGAATAATTTCTTATTTCTTTTTCTTTGTGTCTTTTTTAAATATATACTTACATATCCGGGACATGACGGCGATGGCAACGGCAGAAATCCGCCAAGAGTGTCCATATAATTGCTATTGCCATAAAATGTGACGCTTTACTGTGTCCGGTAAAGTCAGCCCACCGCAGATAGTCCGGTGTGCACGAGCGCCGAGCGTACAATACGGAGTACTTGAAGACGAGCCATTTGCTGCTTTGGTACGTCTATTTCGCCCAGTCACTATTTCACGAGAACCAGAACATTTCTCTGAAAAATTCTGGCAGCGTTTAATGATTAATGATTTAGACAGCCTGTTGGCGTTGCTTCGTAATGCGAATGACGTCTTTGTAATCGTCGGGTGCGTTGCGCACTGCTCGAGTAGGAAGTAAAATACAGGTGTCATCGCATCGCCAGTGCAAGTACCGCGGTATATTTCGTATTTCGCACCACATTCCACAGTCTCGACGCAGCCTTTACGCACACTACTCCACACTGTGATGATCCGTCTAATATTAATAATATCGGGTGTTTTACGAGTTGAAACCATGATTATAAGGAATCCCTCCGGAAATTTCGACCATCTGGTGCTCTTTAGTGTGCACCTAAATCTAAGTACACCGGCCTATAGCATTTCTCCTCCAACGAAATACGACTGCCGCGACCGGGTTCGAATCCCGACTTTCAGTTCAGCGGCCGAGTACCGTAAGCCACTGTACCACCGAGGCTGACGAGGCTCGGTGTCCGTATGGCATCCAAGGTAAAATCTATCGTGAGACGCTTCTCGCGTAATATCAGTAAATATAGACAAATAATCTCGCAAGACGAGAAACTCATGACTAGGTTGAGTGATTGTGATGATGATGATCTTGCCCTGCCCTTTGTAACCGGCGATCAAACGGGAAGTCAGGATCTGGTACAAAAAGTCTCCAATTACTGGTGCGATGTATTTGCCACCGGACGTGTTCGATCCAGCAGATAGCTCGCACAAGTGTTCCGACCTCCGTTCCGTTTTTCCACTGCCTCCAACTGCGGTTGCTCTTGCGACTCCCGGACTTAGTGGATCGTACAATGTTGCCACATGTGTCAGCATAGACTTGAACACAAGGAAATGAAAGGCGGGGTCAAGTTTCACGCGTTATGCCGACTCTACGAACAGATACGCGACGTCAATACGCTGTCTGAGGTGAAATGGACCGCTGAGAGAGATTTCAGTAAGGACACAGGCACCATAAAACAATCAGCATAATAATTTTAAGAAAATTCAGGGGCCATTTCTTTACCGGAAAAATGGGGTCAAGCGGAGCTAGGAATGTGCGTGTCTGACCTTCCACTTTTTCTTTCTCTCCATCGCATTGCGCAATGCTCTCTCTTGACTGTTCTCTTCCTCCACGCCGCGAATATGTGACCATGAATGAATCCCAACTAGCCTTAGGCTGGGGTTTCAGATGCATTAATTACAATATTGTATTTCTGTAAGTTATTTTACGTCAATAAATTCAATTCAATTCAATCATCCACGTGCATAGCAGCGCGACACTCCAGTTGTTACAGGCAACAACGACGGTCACGCGTTCATATCCAGGCAACAACGTAATGTGGCAACGTGAAAAGACAAGTGACCCCCCCGGTAAAAGATCAGATTGCCATATCATAATTGGCCGGTCGTCGACAAACCCATGATTGAGAGACCCTCAATTATTGGAAATCGGCGCAGACAAATACGCATGTGGTCAGCGCACCTTCGAGGCACGCTCGCTGGCGCCAGATCTTGCGCCTACGACGCCACCGCCACCTTTGAAGTCTGTACCTCAAGAACACCAGATGGTCAAAATTTTCCGAAGCCCTCCTTTACGGCGTCTCTCATAATCATATCGTGGTTTTGGGTTTACAACCCCAAAACTCTCATAATCATATCGTATCTGGGGTTGTAAAACCCCAGATATTATTATTATGTTGCCTCACGAGCCATGACGTATTGCCCCGATTGTCCTTACACTTAATCGTCATCAGCATCGTAGGCTTCTCAACTATGGTACTAAATGCATGTTATGCATCTTGCCTTAGCCGGTACGAGGTATACAGGCCTCATTGGTGCAAGCACATCATGCATTTGTACAGTCAGCGGCCAGGGTTATCGTTTCAGAACTTCCTTTCTGCATGTGCCTCATGTAGGCGTAAAGTAAGCTGTCAGGATTATCGTTATTCCACTTTCTTTCTGCATGTGCCTCATGTAGGCGTAAAGTAATACCGGTGTCACACGGTGCATTGCTAGTCGCATTCAAGCCTGATCAGAATCAAATTCCTCATCAGTGATTCGCTCCCTTGTGAAGCTTGCATAAATGGGCCAATCATGATCAAGAATGAAGAGTGATCAAGGTCAATGGTGATCAAAAGTGATCGTGTGACACCGGTGTAAGCTGCCAGGATTGTCGTTATCCCAACTCGCCACACGAATACAAACAGCAGTGCTTGGCCCGGAAGTCAGAGCAGCAACCACGTGTCACCAGAGCTGCGCGTGGAGAGGAAAATGAAGTGAATTCTGGGACACGTGGCCACAAATGGAAGCGCTCTGACCTTTTCAAACGAGGACGCAGGTCTTTTTTTAATATACCTCCACGTGCGAGTTGTACGCGACCACGCGCTCGCGCTCACGCACAACCGTCCACATCCTGAGCTGCGTACGCACATGTGGCCCATTCTGAAAAAGGAAACATAGTGGCGTGGCAATCCAACATGGCGCCCACGGTGGAGACCATGTCAATAAATTGTCAAAGCGTTATCTATCTATCTGTCATATATATATATATATATATATATATATATATATATATATATATATAGAGAGAGAGAGAGAGAAAAAGAGGGAGAGAGATCGCGAATGTTAGGAATAGCGTCACTACAATTAACGTGATTGCACGCATGTGTTTTACGGATGCATCTCTCACAGCCGAGCGTTTTTACACAACCAATTCCATTACGTTTGTCGTCTCATACAATGTACTTTGTGAAAACGGTTTGTCACGCATTTTTCACTTTGGGATTGATTTCACACTGACAGCACTATATGTTAGCACAAATGACCTGCTGGTCGTGTTTTCTTCAGTTGTGAGCTATTTCATTCCGCCAAAACTTCAACTTTCTATAGTGCTACTTCTAGGGCTAGTTGGCACAGCATATAGTTTATTTTTGGGAGCGCTTTAAAAACGAGGACACAGTGAGACACGTGGAACGCCCCCGTTTTGCGGTTTTCGGTGCGCCGCGCTGTTTGCTTGTTTTTCGCGTGAGTCCAAAAATAGAGTACGCTTCACTCTTCTACGCAAGTTATTGTACCTCATGTTTGTAACCGCTCCTGCTAAAGGACTGTCATCAGAGACTGGCAGTAATCACAGAATAAATGAAATGTATGAATAACAGTGCAAAATTGATTAACTTTGTCATAACGTTGATGACACAGCGTAGGCACCACACGTTATAGTGTCTTAGGTGCAGTGCGAATGTATTGCTGATCAGTATATTGTGAGGAGGAATTGGAAATTACAAGTCGAATGTCGGAGAAAGATAAATACTCTTAATTGACCGAAGAATATTACGTTAGGTGAAAGCCCAGCCCTAGCAAGCTTACTTCCCTCGCCCTTCGCGCAGTTCACTTTAAGCCTTGTATAACGGTATATGAACAAATGCGAGTACTCCAGGGGTGGCTGGCAGCAGGGTTCTCAAAGTGACCTCAGCTAGCGGGCTGTAGTCACAAATTTTATGGTACATTTCACTGTTATTTTTCGGGTGCTCTGGAGGCTCTGAAAACCTTATGTAAAAAAACAACTAAGCATAACTACTAAAATAATCGGGCCAATATATGATAAGCTTGAAATTAAAAGGATTGAGCGAGAAAAATTGGACGCGTATCTGCGTGCTTCGCTGCAAATGTCGTCGAAAGACGATAGTCTTGTGCCGGCCGTACTACTATGTTTTGCCTTGCCTCAGACAGCGCCTCCTCTATGTTGAATCGGCCGCATCTGGCTGTTATTGATAAAATTGAGGAGGCGCTGCGTGAGATATGGACGCCATCTGGCAGTAGCATAGGGAAACATGAGCTTGTGCGGAACCCAAGGCCCCTGCCAGCGGCAGCACCATATCGTCGGGAGAGGGCTTTTTCGTGCATAGCGTCGCAGTTCGTGCACAGCGTTGCATTTTCAGCGCAGCCTAAGAGACACCAGGGTCTCTTAGGCTGCGCGGTATCAAGTTAAGAAAACGGACTTAGGAGCACTGCGGCCATAGCGTGTAAATCATACTTTTCATGACAAGTTAATCATCATTGTCATGATATGACCAGTCATAGATGTTCATCATACAGTCATGTTATGCCATACCAATTTCGGTATAAATCCCATGAACGATGCGGCCAGGAGAGCACAAAGTCGTAGGCGGCTAGATAGATAGATAGATAGATAGATAGATAGATAGATAGATAGATAGATAGATAGATAGATAGATAGATAGATAGATAGATAGATAGATAGATAGATAGATAGATAGATAGATAGATAGATAGATAGATAGATAGATAGATAGATAGATACGCTCAAAGTCGCCGAAGTTCGCTAAGAAATGCTTCGCATTTGGTAAACTATGGGACAAAGACAGTCATGTTCAGGCCGGGCCGCTAGCGAAAGGTCCACTGGCCGCATGTGTGAGACCCCCTGGACCTGGAATGCGTACCGGTAGCGGAGTCAAGATGAACGTGATAACAACTTCCATGATGTCTACATCGACCGAGGAACCGCGTAGCGTGACTACTAAGCCTCTTCTTCACTGCGGGCATGCTAGCAAGGTCGAGGCCACGCGCGGCGCCCAGGAGATTTAACAAACGCAGGTGCGCGGTGCGTTGGAAGGCGAGAACGGCCTTGACCGTAGCGGAGGGCAGTTGCGCAGCGGGATGCCATGCGACCGGAGCGCCTACCTACGTTGTTTTCCTTTCTCGAACGATACTTTTTTCTTTGCACGCGGAAGTTGCGCACTATATCGCCTGCAACAAACGTCACACGCTTCGGCCGCGTTCCAAAAGTTCGGTGGAGAAATTTCTTGGCACCGCGGCCGTCCATTGTGACGTATATGCAGGTCACGTGAGCTCTGCCTGCGCAACCACACACGTCGGCCGATATTTACGGCCTTCACGTGCTTGTCTTTCTTTTTTCGCAACCGTAAAAAGCAGTACGCACGTATGGCGTACGGATTGTATGCGAGTCACGTGCTACGTACACGTGCACAAGGACTTTGCCCGCAGTGGAGGGAACAAAATATTTCGCGAACTCCGGCGCCTGTAGTGATCTGTAAAAAAAAATACCTTCCTTTTTTTTTTTTTCTTGAGAGCATTCTTTAAGTAAAAGAAAAAAGAGATCGCGACATAGGCAGGCTTGTCAGAAAGTTTGTCGGAGTTACACGTGAGAGCTCTCAAGTCGAGGTATGCAGAGGCCACAAGACAACCAGTGTTATCAGCCACCCGTGTTAGTGATGGTTGTGATCCATGTATGAATGACACCCACCCACTGAATGACACCCACATCCAACAGGCAAAAAGAGTGTTCTACAATCGCTGTAATGGCAACAGGCGGCGCTGACTGACGCTCCCACGTTTAAATGCACCCTTTGCAAAAAGGATGCACCATCCCTCCGTCCACTACACCCTATAAAGTGGACGGAGGGATGACCGCCACCGTAGCTCAGTGGTAGAGCATCGGACGCGTTATTCGAAGGTCGCAGGTTCGGTCCCTGCCGGTGGCAAGTTATCTTTTCGTCCACTTTTCTTTCTTCACATTTACATTAAAATTACTTCTAATAACATCCCCTATACTTTCCTTGGCATCATTGTCTGTTAGTTCTCATTAATATTGTTTTTAACAAAAGCGAACAAGCCCTTAAACCTACACTTCTTTCCTTCACCCACCCACTCAGGCAGATGGTCTTAGAATCGGGCGGATATGTTGATGATTATGAAGATCACAGTTTATAGCCGAACTGATGAATGGATACCAGAATGCCAGGACTTAGTCAAAAGGTTAATCGCCTTTTTTAACCTCCTCCGTTAACTGTACTGTATTGGTGTACTGTTCTGTATTGCACTGCATTGGTGGAAATAGCGCGGTTGTCATGGTGTGTACTGTACTCTGCATCTGTCGACTCTTTCCGTTTGAGCGTATAGACCCGTGCGCTAGTCTCTTTGTGTCGCATGTGTGCCTGCCTCTCCGATCTAAATCGCATGACAGCTCTTAATGGGCTGTCATTTTTCTGATGGCATCGCTTCTGACGCTATCGCAGAGCAAATTGCCTCCCATGCACTCGTGAGAGATTACGTAAGCCCACTGGCAGCTTGGTACGTATTCGCCATGCTCGCAGCGTAGACGGTGTTATGGGATGCTCTTAATGAGCCAATGTCATTGCATTCGCGAACATTCTATATTTCTTTTCCAACCACAATTAGATAGCGACTGACAAAGAGGGAGACAGATACCAAAAAAAAAAAAAACCGACTAGGTGCTGTTTAGCACGGATGAAATTTCACGATTACTGCGCTGTGTCCTCGGTCATTTCGTCCTTGCACCGCTTGATGCGCTGCCTTTCAAGTGAAGCTCACAGATTTGACACACATGCACGCACACACACACACACTTCACAAGTTCCTCACAAATATCTTAGGGTACGGACTCACTAGCGGCAAAAACGCGCGCGACACGCCGCGTGCGGCAAGCGCGCTCGCAGCAGGCGCGTGCGTTCCCGTTCCCATTCGCGTTTTACGCGGCGCGGCAGTAATTCTTGAAGTCTTATACAACTCGAGACTCCAAGTATCACTGCCTTGTAGCGTAAAACGCGAATGGAAACACGAACGCACGTGCCTGCCGCGAGCACACTTGCCGCACGCGGTGTGTCGCTCGCGTTTTTGCCGCTAGTGAGTACCTACCCTTAGAGCTTTAGGTGTCTTAAATCCGGCGCCGGCGAGCGTACAGAAATGTGGCCCTCGGAGGTGCGCCGGTGACATGCGTGCTTGTACACGCAGTTTTCCAATAATTGATGCTCTCTCGAACGTGGGTTTGTCGGCGATAAGCCGTACCTGACACGACGATCTGATCTTTTATCAAGGTCACTCGTCATTTCGCGCTGCCACATTTTTTTGCTGCCTGGATGTGAATGCATGGCAATCGTGGTCGCCGGTAGCAACTGACGTGTAATGCTGCTGTGCACGTGGATTAAGGTCCAATCCCCGGCATGGCGGAAGGAAACAGTTAGGAGGGAGCATTGCACAGTGACAAAGAAAGTAAGAAAGAGAAAGAAAGAAAGTAAGAAAGAGAAAGAAAGTAAGAAAGAGAAAGGAAGTAAGAAAGAGAAAGAAAGAAAGAAGGAAAGAAAAAGGGAAAGAAAGAAAGAAAGAGAAAAAAAAAGAAAGAAAGAGGAAGAAAGAAAGAGGGAAAGAAAGAAAGAGGGTGGTACGTAGGCACCCACACGGCAAGCTTGGCTTGCCCCATTTTTCCTATGGAGCAATAGCTACTGATTTTCTTTTCAACCACAATTAGCGACCGACAAAGGAACAAAGAGAGAAGAAAAAAAAATGTTGCAGTGGCTTAGCTCGGCTATGCCAGGATATACGTAGCGTTAGCAAAGGTTCCGCTGGTTATTCTTAGCTTTCCTGATTGTCTAGATTGTCTAGGATTAGCTTGATTATCATGCTTACCGCTGCTCCAATGACACACAAACACGTTATACGTATTATGTGTCACATGTATATTTTTGCTCAACGTCAGGTTGCTTCTCTATTGCCACAAAGACGGTTTGGTGATCAGTGAAGTAACACGCTGCCGTCTCTATGGCCCCAACACAATATTCTGTTCATTCTTCCTACCCTCAACCGCTAATTGCCAGGCAACTACTTCGGGATCCGATGAGTCACGCTTCTCCGCTCTTCTGCGCCGTTGAGCACTATTTGCGCTCTCCTTCTCCATGGCTATACCACACTGGCAAACGCCAGTCAGAAGCGCAGCGGCTCCAGCGCAGTGTCAGACGGCGACAGCACAGCGAAGGCGAATAGCTGCGCGCGCGCGCCGGCGCCAGTGCGTCTACCACGGCTACGACGTCACTCCTCTGGAATGCGCAGACCGGCGGCGGTGATTTGCGCTCGGCGGCGGCGGAGTGCACGGGAGATGCCAGCTCTGGTGCGCCAGCTGTGTGACATCACTGATCCTCGCGCATGCGCAGCACGGCTCTTGATGCGCCGCGCGAAACGGGTTTGGCTAGACCAGTGTAGCTAACGCTACAAAACATCGTCTAAATGCTGTTTTGCAGCAACGGAATTTCGCGATTACGCCGCTGTGTCCTGGTCACTTCCCTTTCGTTCCATTTGAAGTGCTCTTTTCTTTTTCTTCATTACAAAGTGCCCACCATACAACCTTACACTACTTTTCTTCAGTTAGTGCAAGCCCATTACGGCGCATACCTACCACTCCATCTTTACGCAACGTTGTCTGGTATTCAGTCTCCCGTCGATCAAGCTCATTCCTGGGAAGCCCACCCTTCCCAGGAGTGAGCTCGATGTCGTAGATATACAATGCGACTAGCATGACAAGACCTCAAGGAGGCAGAAAGCTCTAAGCTGTAAAGTAAAAAAAAAAAAAGGCGGGGCCTGCCTGAACGGGAACTGCTTAAGCTATGGCGGTGGGCGCGCGTGTATACGCTGCTTAATATTTAGAATAAGAAGTATAAGAACAGGAAGAATTTCTGGTGCCATAAACGCGAATAGGCATTGCCTTTATCGAATAACGTTGTGCGAAAAAAATATTGCCATGTAGGTTCCATCCTAAAACTAGAAAACGATCGAAACACGCCTACAAAAATATAGGTCATCATAATCTACACCGGTTTTTTAGATATGGTCAAATCCCCTCCTAAGATGGCAGAGATCTGGATTCACCGTCGGGACACAAATTTCACGCCAGGAGGTTGTTCTATGGGCGACGCACCTTTTAGGGTCTCGGCTTGTCGGCGTGTCATGTCGTCGTCACGGTCATCAAAACGGGTATGCGCCACAAAAATTGGGTAAAATTCCACTACTCGCCACCAGTCCATACTATGCATATTATGAGTTAAAGGTTCGTCGTTACTGCCCAAAACATTATGTTTGGCTTAGCACCGGCTTCAGAATCCCCGACGAAATTTACCAAGGCGCTCAACTTTCTTATCTCAAACCAGAGACACAAACGTGCATCTGCACGGTTAAGTCATCTATTTGAAACACCACTTCTTGAAACATTTCTGCAAAGTGATGGTGCGTTAGTGGACCGGTGACGAGTGAAGCAGTAAAGAGTAAAGATTTTGCTGTGGGAAACATCGGCGCAACCAGCATGCTTTGCCCCTCCCCAGGTTTCACGTTATTGGAGCTGAAGCACCCTTTCTTTCTCATTACGATGCTTATCTATCTATCTATCTATCTATCTATCTATCTATATCATCTCATTTCGTCTCAAACATTCGTTTCGACCTGCTGCGCTTTAGCGTCTGTTCAATTCATGCTGAATGCGCCTACAGTTCTCGTCAACAGATGGCCATTTGCGCCAGTTTGAAATCGCGAGAAACAGAAAGAGAGAGAGAGAGAGAAACGGAGTTCTCTGCCATCCTGTTTATGCGTTACCCTGATATCCTGTTACGCGATACATTATTCAGTGCACTGTGTTCGGAGACCCGCCACAGCGCTCAAAGCCTATGCAAAAGCTCGAAGAACTGAGTTGATTCTCAAGGCGCACTGATTTGTTATTTAAACAAGAATTCCTATCACATGAGCACGAATGGTCCGAAGGAAGAGCCTGTGCTTTGCAATGTCTGTCGTTGCTATGGGAGCGCTTCGTGCGGGCCATCGACGCAGGCAAATAAAGTGGCACAGATGAGTTTTCACAGTAAGGGTTAGAGAATACGGACAAGGAAGGAAGGAGTGTACGTGAATAAATGAAGTACAACACAAGGTGATGTCCGCTCGCCCTTTTTTTATTTTTATTTTTTTAATTTGCGCTTTTCGACCCTTTCGAGAGTCGCCATGGTATAGCTTCGCGGTTGAGGCATCGCGCTTAAATTTTAAGCTCGAGGACATGGGTTCGATTGCTTACAACGGCAGCTGTGTTTCTATGGGGGGCATAATGCAAGAACAGTAGTGTACTCAGGTCTGAGCGCATGTTAAAGAAACCCAGTTGCTCGGATTTAATCCGCAGTATAGCCCGACTACGGCGTGCTTTATAAGCATATCGTGGTTAGGAACCTAAAATACCAGTACTTAAATTTCCATTATTTCAAGATCAGGAACTGAATTGACAGAAACTCTGTTCCTAAGTAATCTTTACCATTTGACAATCGCTTCCGCTAAATATAGATGCGGATCCTAAAATTGTCTCACGCTCACCCTGGGGGATCGGCCAAGAATTGGGTTCCCAAAGATGAAGTATTTAAAGTAAAGTAAAGAGAAAGTCATACAATCCCGAGCAAGCCCCCCCACCCCCCCCACCCCACTCATTTCGGTGAAAGATAATCGGAGATTTCGAGGGGGGGCCTTTACTCGGTCGCGGACCAAAATGGAAGAGCCTTAAGAAGGCGGTGGAAGAGCCTTTAAGAAGAATGCACAACCGCGCTTCTAATGATGTCCTTTGCTGAAAACGCTTGCGTTTGCTGTTTTTGCTGAACCAATGGGAATGTTCGTGTAAATTTCGTGTGTCATGACTAAGGAGGAAAGACGATCTTCAAATGTTCCCACAATTTGTGACAACTCAAACTGCGACCCCGAGGCATCACACTGTAAAAGTATTAAGAAATGACGCACATATCTAAAGACCCTCAAAACTTAGGCTCCTAGGAACCGCTGCTGCGGAATTCTGCAGAGGAAGACAAGATGAACAAAAAAAAAAATGGCGGGAAAGGAGGACGCCTGCTCGGTCATTGGTGCATATTTCAAAGCCCCCGAAAAGGGGAAAGGGGCGCTTGCTCGGGATCTAACGGTAATTTGACCTTTTGTTTGATAAGAACAATTTTTATGATAAATATTATCTGACAAAAAGAATAGAGGGAGTAGAATCGATTCTTTTCGAATAAGAATGAATACAAGAATGCGCAATAAAATATGATCGGCCCTACGTTGGTTAAAAATGATGTTTTGAATCCGTGGTTATAGTGTAAATCTCATTGACTTCGCTATGAAATTTTGACGAGCCTCGAATACTTTCACGTCGCTGCGCCCAGGGGGTCTTTACACCTAGGGATAGTAAATTTGAAGGTGTTACATCTAATCCAATTTTGCATAACGGTGTTTCTAGGATCGCTTTCTTAATGCGGAAGACGTTCTACATAAATGTCCAGCTTCAGGATTCCATCTTTTCATTTCTGTGGCAATGGCCGACGTACATAAAGACCTGAGACCTCAGCCGCAACGCTCCCCTGCTGACCTGACCCGACCGGAGCGCCTTATTATCGACGTGCCTTGTTATTCCCGGGCTATTTATGACTATAGAAGCAGACCGACCGCGGTCGTCGTCGTCACTTCCTCATCTCGTCTCGTCTCGCGTATCCGCTACCCTTGGTGGCTCATTCACGGCCACTGTCTCTGTGACCCTCCTCGTCCCTACCCCCTCCCCCCTCCCCACACTCACCCGCTCTCTTCCTACGTCGCTGACAGTCTTCGTTTCCCGAACAATAAAGCCGTGCTGCCATCAGGTATGGGAAGGGGGGAGACATGTTTATGGTTCTGCCTGCACGTACAGTTGTATGGTATATATGTCCAATAGAGGGAGAGAGAGAGAGAAAAAAAAACAGGCAGAAAAAACATCGGTTTCTTGTCACGCTTGTCTTGCATCAGCGTTTGTAGCTAACGGATGACGCTGCCTAGGCGCCGTCGCTGATCATCACGATATCACAGAACAAAAGGTTAACAAGAACAAAATAAAAGGCTGTTAACCAGAACAAAATAGAAGGCCACGATTCATGATCCGATGCACACTTCGTGAAAATGCGTGGATTTTTTATGAGAAATATTATTTGACAAAAACAACAAAAGAAAGTGGTGCCAAACGTGGCGCTGCCCCAAGAGGTTGTCTCTTTTAGAAGACAGTTGCTAGCCGGCTTCCTTGTAAATGCGAAGCATCTGTCTCTGGTGGGATACAACATTAGAAGTCCGCGCCATATTCTCCTCAAAGGCGCATGCTCACAGGCTTGCACCAACGGCCGTGCACTCCGGTCTGATGTCATGAGTCGGATGGCCCGTGACACCTCCTTTGGAGAACATTGCCGAATGCATGAGCTGTGCTGTTTCTTCAACTTCTTAAGTTGTATCCGATCTATCTATCTATCTATCTATCTATCTATCTATCTATCTATCTATCTATCTATCTATCTATCTATCTATCTATCTATCTATCTATCTATCTATCTATCATGAAGGACGCCGAGCAAGGTGGACATTTCGGCTCCCACACGGGTGCCTTGTACACATCGAACTCGAAACGCGAATAAATATTTTTCGCATTGGTCGGCGTCAATCAACGTTTTCACCAATGTTTCGTCCCCACCAGAAAAGGTTTCTTCGGACCCTCGACTTTATCAACTTATCCAGCCGCTCGTGACTTTTTGCTCGCGTGGCCGTTTCGTTAACCGGATATGTATTCTCCATCATATTGTTTTATATGCCCACACCAACAAAAAAAATGCCCCCCACCTCCCCGAAGGGAATCGTGAGGAAATGCGAATGCATTTCGCGCGTGCTTCACTCCAATTATATATGGTGGTTGTGGTTCGAAGAAGGAAAAAGGCGCCTAATTTCTGCAGCCCGGTCGGGAGCACTGCGCAGAGCCTTTTTTTTTCTTTTTCTTGTTTTTTTTAATTTTTTTATTTATTTTTTTAATTTTTTTTTCATATATAGCTCCGCCGCAGTCCGCTTTTAGTTAACGCGCACGCTGCGAATTTTTATTGTTCAACAACGCACAGGGAGAAATCTCCCACCGGCACCACCTTGGAGGTCAAGATTCATTGCCATATATACGGGATGGCCAGTGAACGGTTGTGCAGCGCGAGCAGCCGGTTTTTTCAACCAAGAAACTCGCTAGCAGACGCTGCCTGTGTCGGCGTCGCGAGGCGAGAGAGGGAGAGGGGGGGAGCGTAGGAGAGGAGAGAGAGAGGGGGGGGCGCGCATGCGCAGTGGGAGTGTGAACGCTGCGGGCAGAGATGCCTAGAGAAGAGAGGGGGGGAGCGTAGGAGAGGAGAAGAGAGGTGGGACGCGCATGCGCAGTGGGAGTGTGGACGGCGCGGGCAGGGATGCCTAGAGGAGAGAGGGGGGGAGCGTAGCAGGGGGAGAGAGGAGGGGAGGCGCATGCGCAGTGAGGGTGTGGTTGCCGTGGGGAGGGATGCCTAGAGGAGGGAGAGAGGAGGTTTTTTATTTTTATTTTTTTTTGAAAGGGTTTGCGCATGCGCAGTAAGGGTGGTCACGCCGCACACCACCACCACCGGATTAAGCTTCGCCATAAGATGCTTCACATCTAACACCTGCCGGCGCGCACACATCCTCAACCTATCCTCCTGCTCCTTCTCCGCGGACAACGCCAACGCCAACGCCGGATGCCTGACATAGCCCGACTATGAAATGCATTCGCATTTAAAACAACCGTAACAATGGCGTCTCGTGCTCGCGCCGCAACATCCATGTGCGTATCTCGCGCCGGATCTTATCGAAAGGCGAGACACTTGTTTGTGATCCCTCACCTCGCCATCGACGTCGGGGAATGTACCGATGACGACGCGACGGTCTCCTGTTAGCCTCGCAGGTTGGAAGGCAGCGCTTTTGTTTTCGTAAACATCGGCGTCTTCCGCGGCTCTCGTATATCAGTGGCGGTCGCACCGTGTCGGTACGAGTGCGCAATCGACATCGACTCGAATGGCAGCGAGGTGACCGGGACAGGTAAGGCGACGCACGGTGTGCACCAACGCAGTGCGCTTGATCCCTTCCTTAGCATAGCCGGAGAGGAGGGGTTTATCACGTCTTTCGAAATTTTTTTTTCAATTTTACCTGTCCATTGTACACGCACACATGCAAACACACGCACGAACATACGTGTGGTTGGTTGACCCCCCCCCCCCCCCGTTCCCGAAAAATATTTCTGCCAGGGCCCCTGGAGAGGTTCAGCCGGCTGCCTTTACAAATATCATCGCCCAAGCACTACGTGCAGATGGTTAACCAGCGAAGCTTAAACGTGCGGCTCCGGCGTTAATCACCACATTAATCCCGACAGTTCATTAAAATCGAAAAGCTTTGATGTAGCGCAAAACGACACACGGACACGAGAAGGCACATATGGGCACCACGTGAACGCCTTCACGTGTCCGTGTGTCGTTTTGCGCTTCATCAAAGCTTTTCAAATGAATCACCGACAAGCCCACATTGCAACTCTCGTCGGTTCATTAAAGACTCGCTCAATTACTGGCTACGTCTATCCAGAAACCTTGAATGGTGTTTGCCTCCCGTGCGTTCCGTTCTCACTTTTGGTGAACCAACGGTGAGTGGTGTGATTGGTCCAATTTGTGCGCCGTATACCCTTTCACCCGCGGAGTCCTCCTTAATTCTTAGCGGACCAGCGGGGAATACCGGGGCTTGCCTAATTCCTGTGGCACATACGCATGAAGAGTTTCTGCGTACATAACGACGGACGAATTGTGGCTTCGCCTAGCCATATGCAGCTTCGTTGTAAAAATCGTAAAGGCTGGTTCACACCGGCGACTAGCACCGGTCGCGCGACCAAGTTAGTCGCTTTGCGACTGGTCGCAAACAGTCGCAAACAACCGCTTCGGTCGCAAAGCGACTGCTTTTGCTCAGTCGCCCGCTGCGCGACTTTTCAGTCGCGCGACTGCAGTCGCAGGACGGCTGGAACCAATCAGCGAAGCCCAGAAGTGACGTCAGCATTTGTTTACAACCGGGCTCGTCGCTTTTTCTTCCTTTTTTTTCTTTTTTTTATTGCGCTCCCTTGGTTCCCTGATAACGAGATCCGGACGTGACTCTTTGGGTTCGTGACTTCCGGTCGCTCGCATGCAGCCTCTGCCGGTGTGAACATCGGTCGCTTTCAGCCGCTTTTTTTGGTCGCCAGTCGCAAATGGTCGCGCGACCGGTGCTAGTCGCCGGTGTGAACCAGCCTTTAGACTACACCCAGATACAGCTCAAGAAAGAGGCGGCTTTTCGCAGTCAGAGGACCGCCCTCCAGCCAATGGCATCATCGTGACGTCGCCGCCGACCGCCTTCGCGCCGCGCTCACGAGAGGAATCGCAAGCGTGTCGACGGCGCCTACCCCTGTTTACAAACACGGAACATTGGAACAGGTCTATAGTGAGGCCATTCTGCTGTATCCGGTTGGCGAGCTGCCTCGTTTCGCACGTGCGATTCACTCTTCAAACACCACATTGTCTGTTAACATTGCAACGGCGTCATCCGTATACGTTGGAAATAACGGGCGAAACGGCATCCACGCTTCCCGTACGTAGGAGCTTTCAGTTCACTTCGTTGGGGCGCTCTCAAACGTGAGAGATCGAGTGAAACGGGATCACGTGACCCCGGAGAGATCAAGTTGTGGGCAAGCGTCCATTTTATTGTATTTAGCATTTTCTAGGCCGAATAACTTCGGACTGCGCGCCGCTATCGCTGCCGTTCTTGCTGCACGAATCTCTCCAGCCTTCAGTCTATACGCAACATGCTATTAAAAAAATGTAAAACTATGAGGTCTTGAAAAGTGTTCCAGGGCCCCTTTACACTCGTACTGAGGGTTACCCGATGTTAGGGGCTCCTTGAAAACTTATGCGGTCCCCTTCCAATGTTTCCTAGCGAGCCACTCGAGTCTGTAGGCCTTATGAGCAGAGCATATCGCCTCTCCCGTATCTTCCGCTCAAACGTCCATTCACTTTCAAGCAGAGTGCGCAGTTGGACGGCAATACGTATGTCCAAAACTGGGCGCAATTATCTTTCGCCGGAACAGCGTTCATGGGTTCGGTGTGTAGCAATCTTTTTTTTTTTTCTTTTTTTTTTTTTCGCCACAACGCCCGTCATGACGGGGAGAGTGGAAGCGCTCAATTCTTCCGGCGTCGCTGAAAACAAGCCAATTACGGGGACGCAATTCGGGCTTCGGACACACGAGCGTGACCTCTATTAAGCGGTTGCGCGAAGGTGCTCAGAGTGCGTGGTCGTTACAAAAGGTATATACCGTAATGTCGCACTTATACTGCCCACGTGTGTGCCTCTCTCCGTCATGTCTTCGCCTCGAAAGCTTTGTTGATGCCGTTGAACGAGGCGCGGATAGCGTAACTGATTGAATGCATTAATGAACCATGTGAGGATGGATGGTTTTTCAAAGTAGAGAAGTGGTTGACGGGAATACAAATAAATAAATGCATTCAATAAATAACGGTCACAAAGCGGGCATAATTGTTCGAAGTCCGTGACAGTTTTTTTTTACTGCGATTTTGTAGTCATACACTGCCTATGTTGAAAAGAATAAAGGCACATCAACTCTGCCTAGGAGGTCACTGGTCGTGGGAGGCGCGACTCTCCGACCTGGACTTGGGAAGCCAGCTGGCAACCCTCGACCAGGCCCGGCGAGCCGCAAAAGCCAGTGGGGCCCTAGGATAGGGGCTCCACCCATATGAACCTACCATCTGTGACCATAAATAAAGTTGTTCTTCTTCTTCTGACTAAGGTCTATACACCCATACATAAGCCCAGGAGCAGTGGCAAAAACAATAGTAAAACCAATAATAATATCTGGGGTTTTACATCCCAAAACCACGATATGACTATGAGAGACGCCGTAGTGGAGGGCTCCGGAAATTTCGACCATCTGGTGTTCTTTAACGTGCACTGACACCGCGCAGTACACGGTCCTCTAGCATTTCGCCTCCATCTAAATGCGACCGCCGCGGCCGGGATCGAACCCGCGACCTTCGGGTCAGCAGTCGAGCACCATAATCACTGCTCCACCGCGGCGGACAACCAATAGCAAAGAACAATGCACGAATAGTTCGAAAGCAGATATCATATTACCAACAAGCTTTACTTTCACATTTCAGTAATTTATGAATTTCTGTATTTCCCGTACTTTAATATTAATTCCGTCACTGTAAGTTACCATCGGTATCTTAATAAAACTTTTTGTTGGGCTAGTTGGCACATGCTTACTGAAATACGAAAAGACTCGTACATGGGCGTCGGCAGGGGGGGGTGCAAAAGGGGCACTTGCCCCCCCCTCAAGCCTCACCAGCACTTGCCCTCACCCAAGCTAGACCAGTGCTCTCCCCCTCCCCCAGCCGCGATGAAACGCTCGTTTGCACCCCCCAAGAGATAATCCTGGCGACGACCATGGACTCGTACCACCAAGGAAGAAAATTAAAGACAGAACAGTAAGGGCGTCCTTTCTGTTCTGTCTTTAATTTTCTTCCTTGACGGTACGCGTCTTTTTGTATTTCAATTACCATCAGTATGTTCAAAGCATCACGTGACCCGTCGCGTCTTAATAGAGCAGTACATCGCATTGGCCGAGCAGTCCAATTCCCGCTAAATTTTTACCGCCTGCCGGCTCCACATAAAAGCGTGAACGGCTATGCCGTACTCTGCACTTGAGCAATCTCGCAATGTGCAATCTCGTAAACATTTCTTCAGAGGACACGAGGTGTCCTCCGAAGGTCGAGGCATCGCGAACTGGACACTACTGGTCACCGGTTAAGGGATTACAGACAGAGGGGGAAAGTGGGAAAGGGAGACGCCGGGCGAAGCTGCAGTGACCGGAGAAAGTGCGCGAAAGTTGCTTTGTGCTAATGGTATGCGAGCTTTGGGAGGAAATCCCATTCGCCGCAGCACCCCACAGTCAAGGTCGCCATCTCTCTCCGATTCCGGCCTCGATGCCCGGCCAGTGCATTCAGTTCACGTCGTCCCCTCAATACAAAACAAAATATACGAACTAAGCTCCCCTGCGACGTATAAGTTGGTGCTCGAGGTGGGCTTGCATTCATTAGACGCCGCAAGTGTACGGCAGGACGTGCAAGCGCATCTCCTCATGGTCGATACCGTGGAAGCGGTCATGGACAAGCAACGCGAGAGCACTCAGGTAAAATACTTGGCTGCTTTCTAGAGAAAGGAACGTCGGTCGATGCAATGCCACAGTTTCCCAGACTTGGTTCGCGTATGTATATATGCTTGCCACTGGAAGCGCAATGTTTACTTGCAGGAAGTGAAACGGGAGCGGTGTTTGTTGTGCCCAGATGTGATGCCTGGCAGGAAGCCAGCTCCATGCATTTGAAACGATATTGAATAGCGATGCGGGCGCGGTGATGTCCCTCGCAGTGATTCCGTACTGTCGGCGTCAATAATTTAGATATTTTTGTCTGAGAAAAACCTTGAGTTTTTGCTGTATTCGGTTCAACTGCACAGTGCATGTTGTTAGCTAGTTTTAGACCAGAACGGAAATCTATTTAAAAGCCTGCCGAAGCAGCGGTAATATTCAGCTATTTCTTGTGTCTCGTAGTTAAGTTTTCACTGCTGACTGTGCGTTCAGCTTTCTTTGCATACGTTCCATCATTTCGTTCATCCAGCATTCCCAACTTCTATGTCGAGCCACGTGGTCTTCAAACGAACGTGCCACACGTAAAAGTTCACAAAACCTTTTTTTTTTTTCCCAGCTTCCAGCCTCTACGAACGTCACCCGGTGTTTGTTGTTGTGGATGGATGGATGCTATGAGCGTCCCCTTTATAATGGGGCGGTGACATGTCTGCCACCAGGCTCGAAAAAAAACTTTCTTTTTATGGTGGCCTAATGCCTTATCTACATTGATTAAATCTATGTTATTACAGCAAAGAAAAATATAGGTTCACGGTCCATCTCTCTGCTTCTTAAGGCAGAATGACCTTATTTTCCCCCTTCTTCATTTTTGTCCTTTATCTCTACTTTTCTGCCACCAATACTCTAACCGTCTCTTACTTATTTCTATCGCGGACGTGTTCAGCTTTCCATTGTTGTCCCTAAAACCCAAGGCTTCATGTAGACTCGTGTCCACACGTATATCTGGGTGGATATCGCCACATTCAATCAGTACATGTTCCATCGTTTCCTTAGTTCCCCCCGCACAGCATGTACATTGTTCTTCTTCGTTACAGAATCTCGCTTTATAGCTACGCGTTCTAAGGCAACCCGACCTTGCCTCAAACAGTAAAGCGCTTCCCCTTGAATTATCATAAAACCTCTCCCTCCTTATTTCGTTTTTTCCCTTTCGGTAGTCACTGAGAGCCGGCTTCTTTTCCATCGCTGTCATCCAATAAGTCCTCTCCGCCTCTCTGACTTTTCGCTTAATGCTCCTTGTTGCCATGTCGCCCACACTGCTAGCCGTATATTTACTGGTGAGCCTCCTAGTTCTTTTTCTCCACTGCGTGTCGACGCTTTTTCTATACAAATACCTGAAAACCTTCCCTGCCCATCTACTCTCCTTCATTTTCCGCAGCCTCTCTTCAAATCTAATTTTGCTCTCAGCTTCCCTCACTTCAAAACCTGTCCATCCCATATCACCCTTTACAGCCTCATTTGTCGTCTTCCCGTGAGCGCCCAACGGGAGGCGTCCCGCAGTCCTTTGATTTACATCCATTCCAGATTGCACCTCTGACTTCATGCACACCACTGAGTTCCCAAATGTAAGCCCCGGAACCATCACACCCTTCCACAGCCCTCGAAGCACCTCGTACCTATTGTATCCCCATAACGCTCTGTGCTTCATGATTGCAGCATTCCTCTTTCCCTTTGTTACCGATGCTTTCTCTTGTACCTCCATATATCTATCCCCCCTCATTTACCCACACTCCGAGGTACTTGTATTCGCTTACCCTCGGTATTTCTTGGCCCTGTATTAAGACCGCATGGTCTTCGTGATCATTGAATACCATCAATCCACATTTTGTTGCACTAAAACCTAGTCCTAGAGCCTCGCCCTCGCTTCCGCATATATCTGCCAGCCGCTGTATATCATCTTGACTGTCCGCAAATAAGACAATATCGTCAGCATAAAATAGACCTGGAAGCTTCTGCTCAACCATCGCGCCAGCCTGTTTGTGTGACAGATTAAATCCAATGTTGCTCCCTTCTAGCGCTTTTTCCATCCTCACCATGTACAGCATGAATAACAGCGGGGACAAAGGACATCCCTGTCTCAGCCCCTTCCTAATGTCAACGCTGTCCTTGCTGCTTATTCCTTCCCATTCTACACAAACTGTATTTTCTCGGTATATCTCCCTCAAAAGCTGTATACAGTCGTCACCTATGCCCACTTCCTTCAATATATCCCACAAAATTTCCTGATTAACGTTGTCATATGCCCCGGTGATGTCTAGATAAGCCACGTATAAGGGCCTGTTTTCTATTTTTGATATTTCTATACACTGTGTAAGAACAAACAGGTTATCGTCTAACCGCCTGTCGATTCGGAATCCATTCTGGAGTGTTCTTCTCGTTAAGTTCCACCTGGTGGCGGTTGAGTACATATTGTTGCGAGGCTGAAATAACCTCAAAACTTGTGCACTAGAAGTACTGCAACCAGTCCAAAAGACTGAATGAACAGGAGAACGCGCCTGAGACAGGCTAGCCGACGTTTCGATGGGGAACGTTTCGGTAGAGGAACCAGTAGCGAAACCGTGGGAAATAGCGTCAGCAACCAACGCGCTTAAAGCTAACACGCCAAGGATGACGAGGCACCTTTGAAAAAAAAAATAGGTCCCCCAATCGAAACGCCGCCTTGCCTCTCTGGGACACCTTCTCCTGTTCATTCAATCTATCCGCACATTTTGTGTCCACCCTTCTACTTCCACTTCGAGTTTGAATCACCAGTCTTAAAAGTTGCACTCTTGGCACCGGCAGCCACTAGCTGATCACTCTCGACTTTGTCCTGTTAACAACGAAGCTATTCTTAGTCGATGCCTTCATGTCCTGGGGCCGTCGTAGACTGGAAACAGGTAGGTGCCGTTACTCACGACTCCCCCCCCGCTCACCACTACGCCCACCACTACGCCCACCACTCTTCCCACTTCATTCCCACTCCATTCAACCCGCGTCATTCAACCCTGCTTCATTCACTAGCTAGACTAATTGGTGAAGCGAAGGCTTCTTTGTAAGCGAACAGCTTCGCTCTTTCATCAGTGTCCGCTACGCGCTGCTGGTTGAATTTTCGTTAATTTGTTTTCGGTTCTCTGTTTGCCTTCCTCGCTTCGACGATTCCCCACTGGCAATGTAGGGCCGCCCCTGTGCAAGCTGTGCTGAGGCATGGAAGGCTGGGGCATAGAACCGCGGCCAGGATTCAGTACCGCGACCTTCGGGTCGTCGTGGCTCAGCAAATAAAATAACGACAGGTCACACCCGACTGAGTACGTATATCGCGCTCTCTTGGCCCCGCCCAAATGATGATTTAGATTATCAGACAGGTGTACAACCACTCCCTGTGCGCGCGCCTATTGGCGTTGCATGAAGCACAATCGGTCGCAACGGCAGTCAACTTGTTCTCAGCAATTATAGCACACGTAATAGACCAAATATGTATATCGAGCCTGGCACGTGCGAAAGTGATAGCACGAACGTAGATGGCCAAAGGGAGGCGTTGAAAAGAGGCTGAGGCGTTGGCACAGGTCCCAGGCGGGGACATCTCGGCGCACGCAACGGTAAAGGCGGACCCTAAAGGCGACCGACTCGGTCGTACGTGAGCCTAGCACCGAGATAACCAGCGGAGCCGCTGAAAGACACATGCCAAGAAGTGCGCAATATGAATGTAAATGCGATCTGTTTAACGCTGGTTGCTTAAGCTTTAAGCCCGATAGATCTTTCTTTGTGGCCTGGAGGATACCACTTAGCCGTGGGCTTCGTGCACAGGCAGTCCTGTTTTTTTTTTTTTTTTTTTTGCTCACCATCACTTTTAAAAGCATTGATTTGCATTCCCATGAAACGTCAAACCCGCATTACGTGACCGAAATAAGAGAGTCCTAGTTTCAGTACGTTTCCGTGGAACGAATACCGGAGGATTAATCTTCTTCATTAGCGTGAGTATGGTGCGTCTGGCAGGCCTTGGAATTCTCAGAACTCTGCACTTGTACAGTTCAAAAAAATTAAGTTTTATTTGTTCTTTATATTACTCTTTTTTAATCACTCAGCTTGACCAGCGTGTCTTCGCAAACGTTTAAGACTCTCGAATGAATCGATCGTTTCTTCTGCTTTTAACGTGTTCTGCTCCTCGCCAGGATCCTACGGAAAGTCACTCTACGGTCTTCTAGCCTAAACAGTCTAGCAGTTCCTATAACTTCTGTCCCTACAGTTCCCTTGCACACTTTATTTCCCCAAATTCTGTGCTTGTTCTTCAGCCCACGATTTTTTGTTTTCAGTACTTGCAGTTGTTCAGTGGTTTCCCTAAAACTTACAATCGTTTCGTTTGTTCCAAGACACAAACGTTAACTACAATCCCGAAAATTTTACAACGCCAAAATTTGTCGCTCTAATTGTAGATCGACGGCATTACGTCCACAAAAATAAATACGAGCGTCTAACATGCGTAGTCAATATACTGTGATCATCATTTGAAAACTAACCGCATCATCGATTAGGATTCTGCGCACATAATCGCAACTGAGAAGCGCCTATCGTCACGGCTACCTTTAGAACCTGTACACACTGAGTCGACTAAAAACGCGATTAACGGAACGCGGGGTGATCTCCCCGAGATATACATGCGCACTCTAAAACCTTGATTGTGAACAAGGGACCTGTAGCGGTCTCAATACGGTAGTATGTTTAATTCCTGTTGAATAAGGCGAGTGCCTGTTCTACTCTGTCGCTGTGGTTTGTGCAGATTGTTTTATTGCGATAGCAATTATATGGACATTATCGGCTGCTTTTTTGCCGTCGGCGTCGCCGTCATGCCCCGTATATATATATATATATATATATATATATATATATATATATATATATATATATATAAGCCACGAAGAAAAATAATTCAGAAAAATATTTTCCGACGCGTGCAATCGAACGGGTGACCTCTAGCTCCACAGCGCGCGGCGCTGACCGCTAGGCCACAGAAGCGCACGTCCTTCAGCATACTAACGGCGAGCTATTTATATACACCATTCACCGCTGGCGGTACGCCGATCTCGGGGGTACCGCCAGCGTGTTTTTCTTCAGTTAACTGTTCTTTTTTTAACTGCGGAGCAGTTTAAGGGACCGCCCTGTCGTCGTCTCGTGCTGGCGTCACGCAGGTTTTGGTCTCACATATTTGGCGTAACGCACGTTTGATACACATAAGCCGAGCAGACTTCACGTTTGGAACGCCAGCGCTTGCTTGCCCGTGAGCGACAGCGTCGCCGAAGAGAGAATTCGTCTGTACAAGCCAGCGAAACGTCAGCGAAACGCCAGCGTCACGAGTTAGACACAGATCTATGGAATGCCGTAGAATGGAGACTATAGAACAGAAAGCAGGTAATCGCAAAGTAAGCGAGATAATCGCAAGAAAAGCACAGCAAGATATAGAAAACTCTAACGACACCACTCTATTGACAGCTGTATTTATATTTTTGTGCACTCTGCTCATAATAAAAATAATTGGGTGTTTTTTTTTTTTAAGCAATACAGATTTTTTCCTTAAAAAGCTATAACAGTTAGGCACTTGTCGCCTTCGCAGCCAATTTCTAGGCCGAGGCGGAAAGATTTTCCCACTGATTAGATCAGTCAGAAATGGTTAATTAATGAAAATAATTCAATTAACTTTTTAATTATCAATTTTAGGGCGGTTATTTATATGGCCAAGTTGTTCTACGTCACAGTTTATGGCGAGTCCAACTTTCAAAAATCGAAAATATCGCGTATAGTTTGAGAGATCCATCGTCGAATTCCGGCTTGACGCAGCCGGTGGACCGCCCTTCCGGCGCACCCGGTGCGTCAGTTTCGGTATCTCCGGCACCGCGGTTATATAGTCAGCTTTTAGTCGTGTCCCCCCAAGGCCAATTTTGTATCGATTTTGCCTTGAATAAACCAAATATCACATAATCACACAAAAAGAACAGAAAAGAGCAGATAAACACAGCGAAAGAAGATAACAGAACAGGAAGCAGCAGGTAAACAAAAGGCGAATCAGTGTTCCGCAGTTCGTGCAGCTTTCACTTTGGATGAAACCGGCTTTGATTTTTAGTTTAATTCACCCTGCTATGGTGGAGTGATCTGACTTATATTTCTCCCTCTCTCCCTTTCTTTTATCTCGCAGAAGACGTCTTCGAAGAAGCTGGTCAAACGCACCGTCATCAAGGCCTGTCGCTACGTCAGCCTGGGGGCCCTGTGCTCCTCGCCCATCCTGGTGACGTCATTCCCCACCGAGCCCAACCTGGCGACGTCACACCGCTCCTCCTGGTCCGCGTGGACGGAGCCCGTCACGTGGTCCCACGGCGCGCAGATGTACATGCAGTAGCGCCGCGGGCCGCCCGCCACTCTGCGTGAAACCGTGCCAAGCGTCTTCTCTCTGAACTGTGCACCCGAGAACTGTACGACGACATCCCTGTGTGTGGTGTCATGGGACCTCACGTCTCAGTTATGTGACACCTCTTGTTCGGTTGTCGCTCAGCCAAAACTGTGCCAGCGAAGGTCAATTTTAGTACCTTTGTACAAACTTACCGGGTTGCATAATAATGGTTAAACATTTGTTGTTAGTCACTTAGGACTCGTCCTGTTACGTGGATCTCAGTGCAAATGGCTTGTCACGCTACTTAACATGTTACTTTTGTTACCGATGCAATACACTTATTCTATTCAAGCCTGAGTCCACCTTCTACACATAACAGCTCTGTCTTATGTAACTCGACCACATTCACGTATAGAGAAATACGATAGCTACCGAATTAATGTCAGCTATGTCGGTGGTTCCCGTGTCTTTCCATGTTCTACATTGAAGTTATCTCGTCTGTACGACATAACCTACTGCCTTCCGGCACACTTTTGCTGTTAGTTTGTTCTGTGCTCTTCACAGAAACGCTTGCCACGATATTCGATCAAAATGTATCCCGAACTTTACGCCTGTCGCCTTGTAGGACTTCGAGGAGTTATGTTTCATAATTTCCTCGTAGTTTTAATTGTCCCCCGTTGGTATCAATTACCATGTATCAATTACCCATGTTGGTATCAACAGGCATTCTGTTCACCGGCCCAAATTGCTAAGTTTTTGGAAATTGCTGGAAGCGCCAACTTTTTCTGCACCATTCGGCCCGTCGCCAAAACCTGGAACTTTCATTGCCGTATTTTTTTTCTCGGAACTGTATTTCACAAGTCATATCATTGCGTGACCCAAACACGCTATCTTCATCCTCAAGCTATATTTAATGCAATGCGCGTGGCTTGGACCATCCTCAGGATGAGGCGTTCTTGCGCCTTGTATTTCCTTGCCACATGCACTCGCACGTTTCGCCATATTCGCATGTCTACTGCAGCAAACATTCTAATCTCTAGATTCATAGCCGTGCTCTCAGCAGATAAGGCATTGCCGGTCATGTACCCTTGCTCTCTGTACTCAGGCCGGCAGCTTGTCTCGAAACATCGTGAAAGACACGGGTCCCGTAAATACAATGCTGTTGCGAAAGTTGAGCGAAAGTTAACAAAAGGCGTGTAACCGTCGAGAGACCTGCTTAAGTTTACTGCCTGCTTATCAAGTTGTCATAAAAACGCGAGTCACTTTCAGCACCGTGCAGCTTTATTGGCGAATGAGGGGTCGTGCAATATCTCTCTGCGTTTACCGAATAAGTAACAAAGAAAGAAGTAGGGATGGCAGTGTTGCCCTCAGATGCTAAGCATAGACAGTGGTGCCTGTAATACGGTCAATATTGTCGTAAAAACAGCGCGACTTCGAATACATGTCACCAGCATTAAACAGTCTCACCGGGAAATAAATAACTTGCGCTTATGTGCCCGTATGAAATTCCGTATTGTTTAAGCGAGAAATTTTTTCACGTGGCTCAGGCCGGGTATAGAGTTTCATGATCATACACTAGAGGGAAAATCTGGCGCTAATGTCTATGGGATCTGGAACACATGGTGCTTCAGTGTGGCCTGCAGCCGCTTTTGTCGCAAGACGAACTTGGCGAATTTCAGCTGAAATCTCTCACTCCAACTTCACCACCTTGACCCCGTTAGGCTCACCATGCAATTCAAATCAGCTCACGAATTTTACAACGAGCCATTCTTTCATCCGAAAAAAAAGGCCAGAACAACAATAGACAAAGCCCCAAGTGAGTTCGAAGCTACAGGCACGATGACTATAGGCAAATCCATGTCATACCCATCATTCCCATCGTGGCTGATCAATCGCAGCGCCCCAATTTCCTCTAGTAAGTATTGTAGGACATTCTGTGAGGCCGGGTAGTGGACGTTGCGAATAAGAATAGTCACAAAAAATATACCTGAAACTACGTGCCCTGATTCATCAAGGCTCGTTTAGAGCGGGTTCCTTCATATAGTGCAATGGCGCCACAGATTGTAAGCTAAGATGGGAAATGTAGACACATTAGAAACAAGCACTTGCTGCTTCATCGGAAATATCAACCCCTCTGAAATTATCCTCAACGAGCACGTGACTGATGTCATGCGACTGTCTTTTATGTTGTTTTTCCGTCACTGATCGAACCGCTACGGTTATTTTTCGACTTATCGGGGCCGATCAAACGCGCTTATGGTGCAGTATGTTCTTAAATGTAACCAAAGAGGGCGTGATCATCAAATCGTCCCACGGGTATCAGTGAGTTGACCTATGTCACTGGAGGACATTGCACCTTGTATGCACCTGTACAGTTTCCAGCCTTTTGCTGACTTCCCTTCGCAGGAAACAGATACGTTATCCACGCGACAGATAAGGATATAACAGGTGAACTTTGGTACGTTAGTCCTTCAATGCTGTTACAGTGTCATTACTTTTTTCCCCTTTTGCCTACGATAGCAGACCTTGAATAGATACTTTCGTATGCAGTGCTAAGGGTTGTTAGTGTAGCGTTCAAAGGTCTGAAGATGATTTTAACTAACGACTTCCGACGAAAGCCGGATGCTAAGCTGTTGAATGTATGGGGTAGTAGTCAATACAGGAACTGCAAACTACGTACAACTTCCGAATGTGAACGCCTGTGCCACGTCACCGAAACGCCCACGCGTAGCGAACCTCCCCGCCGCCTCCCTTGACGACATTAAGGACATTCGAAACGAGCATTAATATTTTAACTGCATTTATTGGGTAATCAAATGTATTTGCATACTTTTACAGCTATTGTTACATACGAATTGTTAAAAACGTTTGCAAATATTTCATTCTTTGAAAAAGATCTACTGGTCAGCTATTGCCGTCGCAGCCGCTGGAAAAATTTAGCGAAAGTCGCCTAATGACATGCTCGTAGGACCTTGCACTGTGAGTCAGAATGCAGAAAAAGCGTACCGAACAAATTATGCAGTTCATTAGCCCTGGTTTTAAAGTTTACTCTATAGAATGTGTGCTATGTAGTTATCATTTAGTAGTGATCCATCCTGTCCCTAACTGTCATGTCGGTGTGGTACTATGTGCTGCATCACCATTACGGTATTTTCCCTGTTGCAACTTTCAGACTGAATATGCCGCGCACAGTTGAGGTCGCTGGCACGGTTTGTATATACGTGTACATAGAATACAAAGTTTTCCGTTTGTACAGTTTGAAATGCGTGCTTGCTGATTGCTCGGAATCTTTTAAGTTCACGCCTGGGCTCTGTTTCCGAAGTGCCGGCGATGATCGAAACGAGCGAGTGATTACTAATTTGAAGCTCGAGGACACCTTTTATTTGTACGAGAGATTCAACTTGTCAAATTAAACATGCATGGTTTGTTTGCTTGCTTGTTACAATAAAGCTGTGTTTGTGTTTGCAATATGTTTGCTTCATCTGTATTACTGAGCGAAAGCTGAGCACATAAGACTCGGAAAGCCTCTCACGAAAGTTATCGTTCTTAAAAGTCAGTTCCTGTTGCTGGTCGGTAAGTAACCTACGTATTGAATAATTATTTAATAATTATAATATCTCTGGTTTAAAGTCGCGAAACCACGGTATTGTCGCAGGGCGAAGAAAGACCGACAGCCAGTTGACGTCTGCCTCAGCACCAGAGCAACAAAAGCGTTCTCTTCTTCTTCTTCACACCCGAAAACGTGTATCAGCCACAGCGGATTGCTCATAAATGATGGCATGCTTCCTTAACCCCCCTCTCCCAAGAAGCATCGTCATGATGCTGTACATGAGGGCGAAAGAAAAAAATGTGGAAGAAGGTTACTATAAAATCGAATATAAATGTCGTAACACGAAGTAACGTAGTCTGCCGCTGGCAAACAAGGAGTCAAATAATAAAAAAAAAGGAAATAACAAAACGAAAGCGAGAAAACAAAAGGAAACACGCTAAGTCGCCAATGAAGTCAATCACTCCACAGTAGAGTCACAGCGCGAAAAGTACGGTTTTAGACTAGAAACATGAATGGCTTCAGTTTGTGGAGGGCGACGGGAACGTATCGAGGTGCCTTCTGGGAGAACGTCGTAAGTAACGCCGCTGAGACGTCGTACGACCTTGTAAGGGCCGAAGTAGCGGCGCAGCAACTTTTCATAACGGCCGCGCTGTCGGATGGGGGTCCACACCCAGACTTCATCACCAGGATTGAAAGTAACCTCTCGGTGGCGAACATTGTAGCGGCGTGCGTCTGCAGTTTGGCGACACCGAATACGGCGTCGAGCGAGTTGACGGGCCTCCTCGGCGCGTTGAGCGAGTGCCGCAGCATCCGTGTAAAACATTCCTAGGTTGTCGGGCAGGAGCATAGCGTCGAGCATCGTGGTGGCCTCGTGACCATGGACCAAGCGGAAAGGGGTGAAAGCGGTACTTTCTCGAACTGCAGTATTATACGCAAAAGTGACGTAAGGAAGGATATCGTCCCAGTTCTTGTGGTCAATGTCTACATAAACATTGAGATTAGGAGGTATTCCGTACTGGAGAGCTCCGGAAATTTCTACCATCTGTTGTTCTTTAACGTGCACTGACGTCGCGCATTACATGGGCCCTCTACCATTTTGCCTGCATTAAAATCCGACCGCCGCGGGTGGGATCGAACGCGCGACTCAGGTCAACAGCCGACTACCGTAACCACTGTATACCACCGCGGCGGACTATTTGTAGAAATTACGAGCGTGTGCTTCTCTTGTTTGCTATAAGGTTCGCGTGTGGCAGAGGAAAGATTATTCGATCTGCCTGGAGGGCTTGCAGAATTTCATATTGCGGTGTGGGTCAGTCTCTCTTTCCTGGTTCCTGGTTCACTGAGGCATGCGTCGGGCGAAGCTCCGGTGGAAAAGATCTCGCGCAAGCCTGTTGGAGGCTTTGATTGTGTCCCCGCCACCCTCCTAATGTTCATTTGGCCGGGTTGAGTTTCGCGTATAGGTTATGAATCTTACCCCATACCGAAGCACACGCACCCCATACAAACGACGCCAAGGGCGTTAAGGAGGATGTCGACCACTGAAAGAAGACGGATCGCAAGTGAATGCGGCCGTCCCCTTCAGGCGGCTCGTGACGGTGACATTGGCTAGACTCTCAGGGTAGTTTACGCAATTTCCCCTCCGTAACAGGCTGGTCATAGCGTTAGACACATTGCCAACCCACAAAGCAAACGTCCTCAAGGACTTATCAATAGCCGCTGCTCCACCGCGTCCTTATAGTTCTGCAGAAACGCTCAACAAGATCATTCTCGGTAATGAAGTCTTCAACCGCTAAGAACTTCATTATTTTCCATTCATTACATACTGCAGGAAACCATCAGGGCTCTAGAAGAGTGAGAGAGGTTTCTTGAAGCATAATGGCAGAGCTGGCTAAATGGTGCCTCACGTTTGTTGCGCAAAGTTCCGCTAGTAATAAAGTTAATCTGGTAGTTGGCGCCCGACTGGTCCCCCCACTGTTTTTCTTTGCTTTTCCACACCTACAGTCGGATACAACTTAAAGGCCTGACCACACGTACGCGTCAAAGCGCTGCAACACGTACGTGTGGTCAGGCCTTAAGAAGTCCGGAGAGGCCCCGCCCGCTCAGACGACCGAAGCACGGCAGCCTATCGCCTCCGCGACTAAAGAAATAGTCCCTCTCATGTACTAAGCAATGCTCTCTCCGAAGGCGGGTCACCGGCAGGACGGCCCATGACGTCAGTCTGAAGTGCGCGCCCATTGGTGCAGGCTTGTGTGCATCCGCTTTTGAGGAGGAAACGCCGCAGACTTCAAAAGTTGAATCCGACAGATGTCTATATTGTCACGTGGTCGTGACGTTGACGAAGGGAGCAGTCGGCGTCTTCAAGGCGAAACACTTCATTTGGCCGAACTTGTGGCCTCGAAACGGAAAGTCAGATTACAGCAATTAATACACGCTGCACACTGATAGCGGCGAACAGAGCGTTGGCCGTCGATCAACTGACAAGCGGTTAAGTGCGTCGGCATTTATACGTGTGCTGTCGAATATTCCAGCGTTGTCCGCCTCGAATGAAACAGTGGCTACGGTGCTCGGTTGCTGACCCGAAGGTCGCGGGTTCGATCCCGGCCGCGGCGGTCGCATTTCGATGGAGGCGAAATGGTTGACGCCCGTGTACTGTGCGATGTCAGTGCACGTTAAAGAACACCAGACGGTCAAAATTTTTGGAGCCCTCCACTACGGCGTCTGTCATAATCATATCGTGGTTTTGGGACGTAAAACCCCAGATATTATTATTATAATATTCCAGTGTTATCACTGGTTGTCGCGCAAGCTCTAGAATAAGCTTGAGTGTCCGCGTCTTGCGCGCAATCTTAACAAAACGATCTACAATAATCGCGAAGCTTCTCGAACAATGAGGCGCGGTTTGCGCTGAGCGTTGCTGACAGTCTTTGTGGGAGAAAAACGAATATTGCAAAAGTGAAAATAAGAAACGCGCGTGGCAGTATATACCAGTATTAGAGACGACAGTTAGGCTGGATGGTACGGATCGACTTGGGACATAACTAATTACCGCTAAAAGAACAGAAGAAGTGTTAGATGCGGCATGCGTAGATTGAAGATTTTAAAATACTTGTGGTGAATATAGGGGGGCGTTTTCAGGGTGAACTTTTTTCCCTGCTGCGCGAATTTCTGCGCACCTTGTGAATTTTATTTTTTTTCTGTGCAGTAAATCATCAGTATAAGTTTAGCGCCACGTCCTGTTTCGTTTACCTCGTCCCCTGTTCTTTTTCCGCTAATTGGTTATGTCTCAAGTCTACACAGCATTTCATGGCTTACGCGTTTTTATCTACCAGCTGTTACCTCCGCATACGAAGTGAAATCGGCTGAACGCTCATGACAGCCAAACACGATGACGAGGAAGAACGGGAGTGCGACGGCATACGGCAAACACTGGCAGCTATAGCACAAGAATCGCAACCAATATCCACCTTGATGAATCGAACGATACCGCGCTACTCAGTGATGCCTCACGGAGTGCGTTGCGCACCTCAGTGATTTCACGTGGATCATCCTGGGTAAGCCTCACGAAGCGCGGTGAAAATACATGAAACGTCGGGAGACAAGAACGCGATAGTTCTTAGTGCTTTCAGAGTCCGCTCTGGGGTCCTTTAAGCCCAAAGTGACTAAACTGTTCCTTTGTGAACACGAAGGGGTGAAGTTGCCACTATGGGTATCATGTAATGAAGGCTGGAGGTGAGTGTCGATTCTGAACGGTGCGGGAATGGTGTGGTACCACAGCGGGTACCAGAAAGCGAAGGCTCGTGACTTGTCAATTCTACATTTAGTTCGAAATGTGACTGCAGCGGGTTCCAAGAACGAAACGAAGTTGGGTGGTGACTAGAATCTACATGTTGTGGTACCAGCGTAGTCAGTGCACGTTAAAGAATGCCAGATGGTCGAAATTTCCGGAGCCCTATACTCCACAGCGTCCCTCATAATCATATCGTAGTTTTGAGACGTAAAACCACACATATTATTACGGCGAAAGCCTTAGATGCCTAATCAAATGGGAAATTTGACCTTCAGCGCCGACCGTACCACAGCGTTGGGGGCGAGTGCTGCAAAAAAGCATCGTCACGTGATGACCTCGCCTTATGACGTCATCATAACGACACAAATCTCTAAATTTTGTGACGTCAGCATAATGTCACAATTTCTGGCATAAAATCATGTGAAGTATACTCATAGGCGTGCGCACGAGGGGGGGGCAGAGGGGGCGGCCGCCCCCCCCCCCCTAGTCACCTAAGAAGGGGGTGTGCAAAGTATGCCCCATACATTGACCTTATAGGGGAGGGGGGGCGCTGCGACGAGCCTTCGCCCCCCCCCCCCCCCCCCCCTGAAGGGGAACCCTGCGCACACCTATGCGTATACTGTCAGACGATGCCGTTGTAGCACCCCGCTTTGGGCGGCGAACAAAACTGGAGGGCGCGCAACCTCAAGAGAAGAAAATGAAGTCGGCGCTTGGCAGAGGCACGTGAAGCCACGGCTCGTGTTCCCTGCTCCCTTATACATAGACTGAGAGGAGAAACAAGATGGCTGTTGCCTTCGAGTCGTATTAGGTGAATGCACAAGAGAGTCTGTGAGTTCTTATTGATGTGGTACCAGAAAGCGAAGGCTGGTGGTTTCTACATGTAGTGGGAACAGCAACCGCAGCGGGTGCCGAGAAAATAGCGAAGACTGATGAGCTGATGAGCGTCGATTCTACATGTTGCGGAACAGCGCGAAAAAAAAAATAAATAAATAAATAAAGGAGCGCTGGTGAATGGCGATTCTACGTAATGTAAGAAAACAGACTTTTGCTCCGTTACGGCTCCCGCGACGGCTTCTGTGATCTATGTCGTCGAGAGTAACGCTAAAGCACGAAAAGGACGAGGTTGCCTATGCCTTTAGCTCTGGGTGTGGCTAGGTGCTTCCGCGGGCGCGGCAGCCAGCATGGCTGCCACGAACTGTGGCCTGCGGTCTGGAACTGCGGCGCCCTGCCATATCCCACAACGCACAATGCCATCGCTTTGAAATATATGGCTCTGATAAATAAAGCGAACACATGTGTGCCCGAGCACGCTGCCGACTAAACCATACGGCGCGCATGTCGAGCAAAGGTGAGCTGTTTACAGCCTTGAAAACAGGATATGCCCTTCACAAAAAATGGGGAAAATGAAGCGTACGTTTAATACGGGACGAGGCTGCGCGTATAAGCATTCTACGACAAGCGCTTGAGCGCTGAAACACCCTGACGGGACGTGGCCTTCGCAGCGGGAGGACATGATTCTGTACGACTGATGCGCATGCAGCGCGTGCTCTCTGTGTAGTGAAATCGCGCAGCTGTGGGATAAGTTCTGTGAATAAATAAGTCCACGGAGGGTTGGAACGACGGCCGTCTGAATTCGTTATCGTAAAAGGGGGGAATTCGCTGATAAACAGATGTAGTTGTAGAGGCAGTTGTAGATGTAGAGCCTACATAGTTCAGTGGCTGCAGATGAAGAGCGCCCCAACTATTTCGAAGCAAGATCTTATGAGCGCGTAATTAGTATTGTTGAAAATACGGTGGTTATATATATGTTATTTAAGCGTGCCTAAATATGCCTCGCTCACATTTTAATAATTTTCGTAAAATACCGAGCGAGCGCCCCTCTCTTGCTTTCGCCAGTTTTGAAATATGCGCGAATGACAGAGTAAACGCCCCCCCCCCCCTCCCCACCCATTCTCCCCTCCCGCCATTTCCACCGTTTCATTCGCTGTTTTAGAAACAGTAAATGCATGCGTACTCAACAAAGCATGTCATTAGAAGCACGGATGTGCATTTTTCATTCTTAGTGACTCTTCCGCCGCCACCTTGAATTTTGATCCGTGACCAAAAAAAGCACCCCCCCCCCCCCGCCTACAAATCTTATGGGATTATCTTTCACAGTGGGGGGGGGGGGGGGAGGCTTGCTCGGCGGGATTTTTACGGTAAGTTGGTACTTATAAACGTAATTGCAAACAAACTGCGAGTTAAACACATAAGTATGACTAATAGCTTAAACCTAGGGCTCCCTATTTTCGGATAAATCTGAAAAAATCCGATTACCATTCGCCGGTAAAGTTTTTGACAATTCGGATTTATTGCCATAAACTCCGATTTTAAAAGGGCATTTTCAATGTTCAAAGCGCATTTGCAAAGCTGAGAATCATCATTC
>JALIZH010027730.1:0-14140 GCA_030522465.1 Rhipicephalus appendiculatus
CAGTGTCCGCGTACACGGAACAAGTTGTGACATGCCGCTACACCGTAGGTACTTCCCTTTTGCAAATCAGCGAAGGGTCAATCACGCGTCCGTAAGGCAATGCGCGAACCTATGCAGCTACTCACTCTTGTTGATGCTTGTGGTGATTGTGATTAACTATGTCTGAACACTTTGTAATCTGTGGGCCTACACCCGCTCATTGCGCAATTGACATGCTTTCACGCCTGGCAACGTTGTACGCTTCCTCCACGCAATATTACATGCGCTGAGGATACTTTACCACTGTGTGACGTTCACATAGTGTTTTTTTTTTTTTCGAAGCAGTTTCAAGCAATGGAGTGGCTCTCTGGTAGAACACCTGTTTTCCATGCAACAGACCTGTCTTCGATTTTTATTCGGACCAAAGATTTTCATAATTTATTTTTTTTTATTTGACGATGATGATGAAATAAACGTTTAATATGTCCCGAAACAGTGTTCCTGAGCTCTTAAGCTCGGGGCCACCCTAGGTGGGAGGGTCCCTCATTCCAGGAATCCTCTGGCTGTAATCGCCTCCCGGGCACTGGCGACGAGTCCTCGCTGGTCGTCTAGGTCCCGTGCGGTGATCTTGGCCTCCCATGTCTCGGCTAGGAGGTTGACACGTGCTGTCGATGCAGGCTTGGTATTGACACCTTCGTGGCTCCAACGTTCTCAATTTTCGATCATGGACAACGCCGATTTTCACTCACCACCAACGGCGCCGACACCGACATGGGAATTTCTGCGAAACGAGCTTTTTCACTCTCTCGCGTTAGAACTGTCACACCGAATCATTCTTAAACCTCCTCAGTTTCCTTCACGTGCTTCTAAATCTAACTTTCGGCCGTATAAATTTGTGGTGGCCGCCGTTGTTAGAAATCATACCTGCGCCCTGAAGCTGAGCAGCAAGACACCCTACATGCGTAGCTACCACGACAGGTTAGCTGGGCCTGACAATACAGCCGATACACACACAGTTTCAGGCTCGAATTTATGAGTAGTTGGTACACTTTTTTAGTGTTAAGATGCAACGTGTAAAGGGAATGGAGGTAAAGGAGCGATAATGAGCCTGGCAGAAAATGGAGTATAACGCTGAAGAAGACTGTCGCAATGCCGAAAGAAAAGGAAGCGCGAAAACTGGCTCGAGTTTAACCGTTTGAAACCTTGTTATCACGAGCGATAGCTATGTTTGGCCACGGCCGGACTGGAGAGGCGCGCAAAAGCGCGCGCGCCTCTCCAGTCCGGCCGTGGTTTGGCTTGGTTACAGTGTGCTACGCACACTGTCTCGCCTGGTCAGGTGGTTGTGCAGCGGCAACCTCACCGCAGCTGATCACGTGGTGTGACGTCACGCCTGCCACGCGTGATGGCGACGCAATAAATGACCTTGGGAGACATAGCATAGCAGAACTTTCGCTCTATATAGTAAACACTAGGACAAGATGGAAAGAATTACAAAGGCAAACGTGACAGATTAACCAGATTTTTACGTGTACAATTCCCCATGTTTCTTCGAGTAAAAGTTGGTTAATAATATGCGCTTATCTGTTGTAAGTTCTTCCGTCTTACCCTTGTGTAAGTGTTTGTAAAACTTCACCGTCATCTATACATTCTTGTTGTTCGAAACAATGCGGTAATAGGCTCGACGGGACATCACGCAACACTCCCAGGCATCACAACCCTTGTGACAACGGGGTGTCAGGTAGGGAGACACCGGTACGCGTGTTTCTTCAACAGATGGGTACCAGCTGTAGGTTTCGAACCAGCCACCTCCAGTAGCCGAGGCGGACGCCCGGCTGCGAGAGCGCGTCACACTAACTCCCAGCTGTTATGGGCGTGAGACCAACTCGCTCACATCGAGCTCCTCTTATTTTCGCAATGGCTAAATTCAAACAAGTCGTGTAGTCCAGTTGGCACAGAAGCACGTCATGGCTTAGCTTCCAAACTAATGTCGCATACAATTTTAGAAATGTGCGGCGTTTCATCCTCAAATGCGGATGAACAAAAGCCTGCACCAATTGGTGCGAGCTCCAGACTGACGTCATGAACCCGACGGCCGGTGACTACGCCTACGGAAAACATTGGTGCCTGCATAGGCGGGACTACTTCATAGTCGCGGAGGCGAGCGGCTGCTGCGCTTCGGTTGTCGGGGCGGAGCCTCTCCGGACTTAAGTTGTATCTGACTACAGACTCACTTGCGCTAAAGGAAAGAAATGGAACGAGAAAAACGCAGATAAAGAATCGCCAGTACCAACTGCTTGCGATTTCCACTAGGTTCCAGCTGCTCGATTACAAAACGCTACTTTGGAGGGCGAAAATAAGAAAGGGGATAAAGAGTTCAAGGCAGGTTTTCCTGTGCTACGTTACGCAAGGTGCTCCGCCGTAAGTGGTGCGCTGAAAAAAGGGAAACGTGTCAACGGCAGCTCTCGAATCCATTCCTAATGTTGCACAGGCCGGTGAAGACACTCCACTTAGATTTAAAAAAAAAGATAAAAAAAAAGAGAAGAGCTTCCAAAAAGAAAGTCGTGTGCTCGAAACTGTTGCCAGTCAAACAGCAGAAAAAAAAGAAGGCAGATCGAATTATAGATGAAGGAAAAACGGGAAAGCTAATTAACGTATCACAATAAATTTAACCAACTCCGCTTCGCGGACAGCGATGCAAAAGCACAGCTAGTTGTGTTCTCTTCATCGGGCTACCGCATTTCTGTGTTGTGCAAGTCTTTCAGATATGTTGTATCTCTACTTTTTATTAAACGCTCTTTGCGAATCTTTGAGATGGCAAAATAGTTTCATTTAATCTTGAGCATACCACTCTTACACACATGTTTACAAAGAAGCTTTAATTCAGATGCTCCGATGTGTCGTATGACTGCTCTTTGTTTACCACTCTGCTAAGTTTTCAGGTGGTGGTATAGCCACCACCTTTTATAACCACAAAGTGTCACGTGACAGTGGCTAGACTATGCTAACGCGTACACCATTTGTTGGTGTTGGGCTATCTGTTTCCTTCTTCCGTCTTTTGTGGAAGTTGTGTGCTGTGGGATTTACCCAATTTCTGTGGCACAAACGCGTTTATGATTATGATAGCTTTTTTGATGGGCCACACAAATTGCTGTGGCACATACCCGTCTCGTGGGCTGCTGCCTGCGTTTTTAGTGGACAAGTGGCAAGTAGTGGGATTTACCCAGTGTCTGTGGCGCATACCCTCTGATGATGCCCACAAACGTTATCACAGATCCAAGACATGAAAGGCACCACCAAGAACAGCTTGGCTGTTAAAGGCGCACAAACATGGAGTCGCTCGTACTCTATGTTCTGCTGCTTTTGTTAATATGCTTAAACACGTGTGTGGTTCACGTTGTAGGCCTCTGCCACAATGATGCCTCGCCGGTGAGAATTTACAAAATGTAGACCAGATATGTTGATTTAGAGTCTCTAAACACAGCCATTGACCTGAGTGTACAGCCATGTCCTGTCCTGTGCGCTTTATAGATTGCAGCTGAAGTTAGTTGAGTAGCAAACCTCGCGGAGCATAGATGGCCGGAAAGAGGATCGTGTGCGATTCTTGCGCTAGAGTAGCCGAGGGCGCTTTGGTTCAAATCGCCACAGTGGGGAAAGTCCGCGAAATAAACACTATGAAAAATAACGATAAATACGACAATGTAATGCATACGGAAACAAGTGGCGCAATTTCCTGTTGTTCGACAGCTTAAAAATGCACGGCACATTATCTCTGAGTGCGCGAAAGCACTCACTCCTGATGGCAACGCTACTGTAAACTCGGCGGCAATCTGAAATAACTAATTTTTAAGAAGGACGCACTAGCTTTTTTAGAAGATCGAACGAGCGCCATCTTGTTCGTCCGCGTCTGGGTTTCCTTGATTTCGCTATGCGTGATCGACCGCACTTGAGTCAGTTCGTGCACTGGTTGTAGATGCTTCTGCAAGCCGACCTGCTGTGCCTGTGGTAGCAAACACACTTACAAAAGCAGAAAGAAGCTGTAATCACTACAGCGGGAAAAACACGTAGTTTTCTGGACGTTATGCTAGAGGCTCTGCTGCGGCTGCTGGGAGAGTAGGCAGAGGTTATGGAACGCAATTGCAGCTACTTTATATTCTTGTGGACTTTACGTCGACTACGGTGAGAGCGTGAAACGTCATCTTAGATCGCTTCGCTAGTTTTACATCGAACGTTCCGTTCTAGTTTGCTGTATTATATGCTTTTTTAAGTAGCCAATTTTTTTCTGGGGAACTGCGCGGTTTTTTTTTCTTCCTCGATTGGGGCTCTTCTCTCAAAAGCATGAGCGAGTGCGCTTATTAGAAAAAGCTCCCATTTCCAGAATAAAACAGCATCCCGTTCGATTGAGGTCTTTCAGTTGAATGCATCCACGATTCTTACTGTGAGCGCATTTGTGTTTTTGCAATAGTTAACGTATATCCCAATGCGTTAAATGCACCGAATTTTAGAATCTCAAACTGAACCCTGTGCCATCCAGTATTGATTTTGCAATCACATAGCCGCGATTCTTAAATGAGAGTATATTGTCTTTGCAGTAGGTAAACAATATCTAAAAACGTCCACTGCACCAAAGTGATCTCAACATGGATGAGAAAGATAAAGTTCAGTATGCGTAAAAAAACGTGCAAGCTTGCGTAATAGAGATAAGAGCTCGGCGTTACGGTTTATACGATTCTTCAAAAAATCTCTAAAGCTGTGCGCATACGAACACTGCGCTTATTCTTTCGGGTGCTGCAATTCATGCTTTAAACTTTAATATCATGACTACCGTAGAATTGATGTTTCAATGATCGCAAAAGATGGGTGCTCCACATTGAAAAAAATATATTCAGCATTCCATTCAAGCAAACTCGCTTTTTGCACGATTCTATTCCAGTCGGTATCCCAAATGACTGATCACTATTTCCGCAGCCCTATTCATAACGAAGGTGAGTTGGTGTGCTAAAACTCTACATCGTTTACCTATAAAGTATTAACCAACTCGCCCATCAAGCAGTTTTATTGCAGAAAGTTAACGCCCGAAAATAGTACAGGCTTGAGATATACTGAGTATGTGCAGCGCATAGAAACGAACACAAGAGCAGACACAAACGACATAGACTGGCGCTGGTATACAAGATGCCACTCAGCTGCGGTAAAGAGTACATTGGGCAGACGGGTCGATATTATTGCGATAGCAATTATATGGACACTCTTGGCTGGTTTTCGCCGTCGGCGTCGGCGTTGGCGTCGGCGTCCGCGTCATTTGCCGTATATGTATATGTATATATATATAACCAGCCCCGCCCGTCGTTCGTGAGCGTGAAAAGACGCGAGGGGGGGGGGGGGGGTCCCTCGAGCGACCTTCGATTTTACGAGCGGGGGCGCGCGCGTTATCTCCCCTTCTCGGCGGCCGACAGCGGGGGGCCGGTGTACCCTTCTACGTGCTGCGCTCTCAACGCGAAGAGAATTCTCTTAAACAAGCGTTTTCTAGAGTTGCGTGAGATCGGATCCAAAAAGAGTTAGCTGCCAGCCTCAATTCGTATAACATTACAATTTTTTGCTATCGCATTCATTGCTTCACCCTTGCGGTGAAACTGTGACTTTTTTTCGTATCAGAGCACGTGAGCATCTTTTTCGATAGCGCCAGTCTATGTCGCTTATGTGTCTTCGCCTGCTGTCGTTTCTGTGCGCTGGACATACATAGTATATACAAAGACATGTACCAACTAGCCCACCAACGGATCCTTACAGTACAGACGCCTCAGCGCTCACACTGACAGATAAAAAATAAACGCGGCGACATCAACCTGTCACTGTTCCGATGTTCTACCCTCCACTGGGCAGAGGGGTTGTAGAGACAAAAACAGAGACGAGTAGAAAAAGAGGACCAGTTGACGCAAACGGTCGCAGAGACGTGTGCAATGAAAACGCAGCAATTTCCTCGCTTGCTGCAGTGAACAATGTTGTGGTCAAAAATGTCGTTGCCTCCTCCACCAGCGACGAGCATGGTTCGCGGATATGTCTTTTAGAAAAATAGTTAGATCTGATTATTTAAACGATAGATAGATAGATAGATAGATAGATAGATAGATAGATAGATAGATAGATAGATAGATAGATAGATAGATAGATAGATAGATAGATAGATAGATAGATAGATAGATAGATAGATAGATAGATAGATAGATAGATAGATAGATAGATAGATAGATAGATAGATAGATAGATAGATAGATAGATAGATAGATAGATAGATAGATAGATAGATAGATAGATAGATAGATAGATAGATAGATAGATTAAAATGCAGCTAGGCAGATATTGATACGGATTCATCTTGATTTTAGCAGCGCACTGAGGGACGAGGACTAGGAAAAGAAGGTGCACAACACGGGCGCTACACGGGTGCACCTTCTTTTCCTAGTCCTCGTCCCTCAGTGCGCTGCTAAAATCAAGATGAATCCGTACCAACTAGCTCAAGTTTCAATTCTCATGCAGATATTGATACGGCTTTAGTGAGATTAGTTCTTCTACTTTATTCGAGGAATACCATTGGTTAAGCATACTACAAAAGCACGAAAATATAAAAGAAGCTAGCAATAGCCCATGAGAGAGATAAAAACCACGCATTTCTTAGGTCGAACGCTTTTCCTGTGAGTTGTGCACATGCGTAGTTCAGGATCACAACCTGCGATCCCTCAGTAATCTCTTCATTTGATAGCCAGACCTAGTTTCGTGCCTGCATCTTCCATGGCCTTCGTCTCGGGTACGACGCGGTTACTTAACTTACAGCGAACCAGTGGAAACATTGCCAGTTCTGCCTCTTCTTTGGATACACCACGCTCTGTTTCCTCTTTTGTTTCACTCATAGGCGTCGCTATCCCGTGCACAACAGCCAGCGATTCGCGATACGAGGGGATAGAGTCTATCGCGCCTGCGGGGCCAAATACGCAGCACGAACCACTGGGGACCGCAGCTGTCTCTCTATATATAAGCAACGTATCGCCTCCAGCGTTCCACGCTTCGCATAACTCGCCGCGTGCCCTATAAACAGTGGCCCGACCAACGAAGCGAGACATGTCGCAGTCTCTTTGCCGACGCGAGGCGACAGTGGACTATGGAAGACACAAATAAAACAAAATAAGGTCAACAGTACAGCTGAAAAGGCAACTGCGCAGTTTCGCGGGCAAGCAAGCCGCCGGAGAGAAATCGCGAAAGGGTTTCAAAGGGGCACCCATGGTCTTCACCCAGAGTCTGAATCTCCGTGTACATCCCACTGACTCTCTAACAACCATCCCTCCCTACATTTTTTTTCGTCCTCCTCTGCATCCCTTGATTCCTGTTTTTTTTTTTTAAATCTTCGATACCAGTCTTTCTCTCCATTATCCCCTCTCTTTAGCTATTTCTCCCTATCTCTGTAGCTTTGTTGACTTTTCTCTCATAATGTCCCCCTGTGTGTTTTTCTCTCTACATATATCTTTCTATATCTGTTCACATTAGTGTTTTCATGTTTCTTGCCATCATTTGCCCCCTTCCCTATCTCTCTATCTCTTTCTCTCACTGTTGCCATATAGATATTGAGTTCCTTTCCTCCCTTTCTTAATCTATCTTCCCACCTCTTCCACCATTTCTCTTTGTTTTTATAGCCCCCTCCCCCCGTTGAAAGAAATCTGCAAACTGGGGGTGTGTGCTGGAGCCGACGTTTCGACAAGTGGAGTTGTTTTCTTCAACGCTAAGTTGACTGACTGCCACTCATTTCCAGCCTTGAAGAAGACAGTCCCACTTCTCGAAACGGCGGCCCGAGCAAACAAACTACATTCGCGGATTTTTTCATCGCAAGCTTCCATCTCCCACATCATGCCATTTTTTTTTTTGGATCCACAAATTTATGCCACTTTCGCTATGTCTCTATCTATGCATATCTCTCCCGTTCGCTCTTCTCTGTCATTCCCTATTCCTTTTCTCTCTCCATCTGTCTCTCTAACGTTCCTGATATCAATCTCCCTTTCTCGCTCTCTTAATCGATCTCTCTATCTCTGTATCCCTATGTGTCAGTCCCCCCTCTGCGCCTCTATCCTTGTACATCCTCCTCTCTATCCCTTTCTTCCTTCGGTGTATCTGTTTCTCCCTATCTTCCTCGGTCACCCGTTCGCCTTCGCTCACGCTCTCCACAAATGTGTGGGACGGCCATTTTTCTTCCTTTAGTCGCCGTCTCCTTCCTACGCACGCCTCTCCCTTCCCTGAGGAGATCCGCCACTCTCAGAAATGAATAGATTCCGTTCACTTGTGTCGTTCCCGGTATCGTCCATCTTTTCCCTCCTCCTTCTTCTCGCAACCCTTGCTCTCCTCCAGTTTGTGCTGTTGCGACGGCTTTTCGCGCCTAAGGCGAAAAAAGAAAGGGAGCCTCAGGAGAGTAGAGAACGTGACGCAAACATTTACGTTTCTTGTGTTACGTGTAATTTTTTCTCGCTCATTCTCTAGCTATAAACATCTGCATTGACACTATCTGAAGCCTCCCCATAGTGCTCCCTGGTGAAAAAAGTGATTACGGTCATGAAAGCTAAATTTCGGGTTTTCGTGCTAATGAGTTGCCGTTTATTTAAACCTTCACAATAATTCGGCGCAAGGTTGTAGGCATACGTGTAGAAATCATTCCCGTGAACGTCTGCACTGCCAGTATCAATGAGAAAACAACGTATCTTGCAACACTTTGCTGCATAGACGTAGCTGCCTAGATTTGTTTACCTAAAATCTTATCCCAAATGAAATAATGGCAGGTTGGACAAAAAGGACATTGTGTATTCAAGCGCATTGTTTGAGTTACGTGATTGATTGACCGATAGCTTGATCGACTGACTAATTTAGTGAGTGAGTGAGTGAGTGAGTGAGTGAGTGAGTGAGGTAGTGAGTGGTGGTGGTGGTGGTGAGTGAGTGAGTGAGTGAGTGAGTGAGTGGTGGTGGTGGTGGTGAGTGAGTGAGTGAGTGAGTGAGTGAGTGAGTGAGTGAGTGGTGAGAGTGAGTGAGTGAGTGAGTGAGTGAGTGAGTGGAGTGGTGGTGAGTGATGAGAGTGAGGTAGTGGTGAGTGAGTGAGTGAGTGAGTGAGTGAGTGAGTGAGTGAGTGAGTGAGTGAGTGAGTGAGTGGACACGTTCGAGGTGGTCTGTTCCATCTGAGCTGTACAGCGCTGCTTCTCCTGCTGTGTAGTCCTTCTGTTAAGGGTGTAAGTTCTGGTGGGCTTGCGTATGGCTATACCGCGTGATATATAGCAGCGTATTCCTCACACATGAATACACTGTGGGGTTTATCACGTGGCAAAGGTTTTAATGGGGACGCGAAAATGTTTAAAATCTGAATGCCGTCATGACACGGACCGACTGGACGATCCGCGCTAAACTCGAATCGAATCTTCATGGAGCTCGTGTAACCTCCCCAGAAAGTACTTCGAGTTTTCCTACTGTAAATAAAGGTAAGTGAACCTGAGTATCCGAATGTAGGCACATGTTTCGTTCTCTTGCGTCATATGACCAGCCTAAACTGCATTATCTTTTTGTTTCTCTGGTTACTGACACCCTCTGCTGAGCGGGACAGTAGCTGTCGGAGGCAAAAGCGTGTGCATGGGTGCCCACTATGCGTCGGGTTGTGAAGTTCCATCGCAGCACCTCCCTCCCTTCCCGACTCCCTCCCTCACCGAAGCTCTTACAATGGGAATACAGTGCAAAGATGATCTATTGGGATCGGGAGCAGGGATGGCACTGCCTCTCTGTGAATGTGTATGGCTGGGGTCCGCAAAGTCGCTTCTTTCTGCAGCCCACGAGGAAGCACGGTGCAGCTTCATGCAGTGAGTGAGTGAAATCTTTCATCTTCAACATCAAGACATACTCGCCACCATCATCCTAATTCGATGACACCATATTTTTCAGGAACACATTTATTCGAATTTTCTTTTTTCCCTCGCACTATAACAGACTGGAATAGTTCTTTATTGCCTCCCGTCCCGTTGTGATTGTTTCTAACTCTATTACCTATGTTTATGTTCGCTTTGTTTATTCCTTGTTTTTGCCTTCCCCCCGCTTGGACCTGTATAAGGTAGGCAGTATTGAATAAAGAAAGAAAGAAAGTAATATACAAGGGAGCGGAGAGGAGAGGCCACTTTCTCAAGGTGGGTACCCCCAGCACTACCGAACGCTTGGTCGGGGTACCTGCCTCATCTTCGGAGAAGCACGTGAATGTGACCTCAATATGCCGAAAATCTAAGAAAAAAAATAAAACGAGTGATATTTCTTTCGCTTCAGAGAGAGAAGGGTGATGAAAAATGCCACGTGACGAAAAAAGTAGCGACGTAAAGTTCCCCTCAGTATCGCTAGTTGCCGGGCTAATATATCTTGCAAGGTCTAAGCCTTCGGCGAGAAACTTTAGACCCTTTTACGTTTTTTTTCTTTTTTTTTTACACTAGAGGACATTGAAGCGCACATCCCGATAAGAGCTGATGGCGAAAAAACGTGACAGCGAGAAAAATACCGAGCTGCGGAAAGCGCTACACGTACAACAAAAAGACAGTTTTGAGGGCTCAGAGGTGGCGAAAATCTCCTGGGGCAACATAGATGGACAATTGGTTTGCGTCGCCCTACCGTCGTCACCACTTCGCTGGCCTGACGTCGTCGGTGTCCTTGCTCTTAAGCCATGAAGAGCCCGTTGGGAACCCCGGAGAAGAAAAAAAGAAAGGTTAATAAAAGTAAGATGGCTTTAGCTTGGAAGCGCGTTCGCGTTGGACGAAAATAGAGTAAAATTGAAGGAAGATGGCGCGGAGATCTTTCGCGCAGCCTTGTTCCGGTTCGCACCGCATCAAAGGAGGCCGACGAAATGCGTGAAGAGCCCTCTCTGTTGTGATCGAGTCCTTCGTGGCATGGTTATTATTTTTTTATTTTCTTGTATTTTTTGTGCTTCACCTCTTTTATATAAAAATGGTAGCACAGCTTTCCTGTTTTTTTTTCTTCCTTTTCTATTCCTTTGCAGATGTATTCAGTGCGTGCCTGCACTTTTTGTAGACACATATAGGACACTAAGTGGCGGTGACGTAGTGCTTCACGTTTGGACAGCCTGGCGCATTTTCAGTTTTTTTATCTTCTGAGTCTTCAATACTTAAATGCATGATACAAGAACGCGAACAAAAACCTTTCCTTTCACTCCTTTTTTGGTTGACCTTTCTTGATTTTTTATACTGTTTCACTTGGATATCCCATCGTGCAAAATGTAAAAAAAAAAAAAGGCAGGCACACAGGTGTACCCACATAAGCAAGTGTGCACTTGCTTATAATATGCTCAAGTATGTAGTGCACTTGTGATGATGTGCTCGCCGCTTGTATCGCGGTATACTGCGGTATACTGCGGTATACTTGGTGACGCGGTATACCACGGTATACGCGGTATACCGCGGTATATATAGCACAGTGCGGTATACCCTGGTGACGCGGCACCAGGTATACGGGGTTTGCCTGGTGAGCAATATTACGTCTTATATAGGAGCTGTACAGAGATAGTGTTCTACGTATTTTTTGGTGCTCGTGCGTCAACAATAAAAGAAAATGTGTCCAGAGTCGCTTATTCATTCACCTAAGATGACTGTGAGGCCATAACGATCTTATCTTTCGTCTCAGTCGGTGTATTGATCCGCTCGCTCCCAGGTCCCGAAGCTCACTGCGGCGTACGTGGTTTTTGTATTGCCTCCGGGATTGGAGATGATGAAAGGTTTCTGCACCTTTCCTGGTTTTAGCCCTGCCTCCGTGATCAACCGACCTTTGACCCAGCGACGCTGTCATGAGATGACATTGTATGGTGCCGGATCATTATGTGGCGTCACAGTGGCATCATGATCATGTCTTGTTGACTTCACATATTCTGGCTATATGTTTCCAAAAACTTAATTAGAGCGCAAACACACGACACACTCACGCACACACACACACCCAGGCATCAAACACGTGTTTGATGCGTGTTTGATGCCTGGGTGTGTGGGTGTGCGTGAGTGTGTCGTGTGTTTGCGCTCTAATTAAGTTTTTAGAAATGATCTACCAACTAGCTCAACAAGTTCTTTTACAGTGCATGGCTGTATGTGGCGTCACAACGGTGGGATATGGTGGCGTCATCACTTGACTTTTGCACCAGTCCTGTTGACGTCCACGCCACGAAAAGCCAACAGCCCCGATGGTCAATACTCGCGTTTTTTGGGCATTTAGTGCTTTATCCATAAAATGTGAACTTAATCTGACCTAGAAGACAGAGCAATCCACTGTGCGTGCATCTTCAGGCGCGCCCAAGTGTGATTTTCTGAATTTCGTAACCGCGAACTTTGTGTGCTTTAAGTGTGATGACACTACCAATGTCATTATCATTGGATACTGCGATGGAGATATATTGAAACCAGACACGCTAATTGTTCACTCAGTTTCTTCTAGAAGAGTTTGTTTTGAACAGTCAAACCAATCGAAGTCATGACAAACAGTGACACACACGGCATACACGGCGCAGTGTGTGTCACTTCTGTCTTTCGTCCTGTGTGCAAAGCACTGTTTTATATTTTTATCATGGAACCTCGATATCTCGCCGAATCTGCCTGTCTTCTTCAATCTAATTCACTAAACCACTCAACAACACACGTTCATAGATGTAACTTTAAGCAAGAATCTGCGTAATGTTGTATCCAAACAACTCCCTGCGTGTCACAGATGTCACATAGCTGTCTTCACTTTCACTTCCAAATGGTTAAAAAAAGCATGTACACAGCGTTCCACTGTTAAAGGGTAGGATCGGAGTACGTGCCGACGTTCGACGCCACCACCGCACTGCGGCTACAATGGATTTCGCTCAGGCGTAGTGATAACCGTGGGCGATGCCCTTTCGTAACGTGAACGGATCTTTTTTGCGGCAATTCGACGCCCAGCAGCAGACGGTAGCGGACGATGAGAGAGAACCTCTCACAGAGTGCACTGCGCCTGCGCGAAATTCGTTGCAGCCGCCGGGCGGTGGTGGCGTCGAGCGGCCGGCACCCGAGCCACTGACTCCGATGTTCCCTTTAATGCCATCTACTTATATCTAGCCCTGTGCTATTTGCTAAAGCTTCCAGATTATCTACCTTATATAATATAATATCTGGGGTCTTACGTCCCAAAACCACGATATGATCATGAGAGACGCCGTAGTGGAGGGCTCCGAAAATGTCGACCTTATAGTGTTCTTTAACGTGCAATGACATCGCACAGGCGGTCGCATTTCGCCTCCATCGAAATGCGACCGCCGCGACCGGGATCGAACCTGCGACCTTCGGGTCAGCAGCCGAGCACCGTAACCACTGTTCCACCGAGGTGGACCAGATTATCTATCTTAACACACTGAAGTGGCTCCCCAATATTTATGCATAACATTTAAGGCGAGAGCCTCAGATGACTCATCAAGCGTGATAATTGACCATGGCCGTTAGCGCAAATGATGCTAGAAATCATGCGGTGACGTCACCCTAGAGGTCATCATGACGTCAGATATCACTAAAATGTGTGACGTAGCATTATGACGTATAACAAGGCATCGTCGTTTGGTGAAAGGCGGCCGGATCACGAAACCAGTGTAAAACCAAGTCAGGTGTACAAAGCTTGCAATGCCTGTGATCCCTAACGTAGTGCAATACCACAGAAGATGCAGAAAGTTCACGGAGGGGGGGGGGGGGATGAACAAATCGACTAAAAAAAAGAGGATACCCTTCAACTTCGAGTCGTCTTCAGCGACTACATAAGAGACCCTGCAAGTTTCCATTTTCTTTCGATTTACAGCACCCAGAAACAAGTAGTGCCCGATGCCAACTATAAACGCGAACATCTCCAGTTACATCATGCCAATAAATAAAAACTGCTTGCCTCGCTGATCGCCTTGAAACTTCTTCTTTTTTGCATACTTAAAAAAGTACAAAAGTTATTCCGAGTTGTGACCTGAACAGAAACAATCTGGTTGACCCCGAGACAAAGGGCAAGACTGCTGCAAGCCATCGGCCAGGAAAAACACGAGTGCATAACAATCATCGACCATGATTGTTCCGCACAGTTATTCGAAGGAAGTGAGAGGCGATGTGGATAAAACGAA
>JALIZH010027733.1:0-23243 GCA_030522465.1 Rhipicephalus appendiculatus
GCAGGAACGTGCTCCTAAGAGCTGCCCTCTAAAATAAAGTCGATTTGCATTAGGAGGAGGAGGAATCAACTTTATTTTAAGAAATAAAAAAAATAAAATGAAAAAAAGAAAAGGTCCGGCTAGTTTTTCGGGGATTTGGGCTAATATGCCCGGCTAGGTGTCGGCCACGAGCCCTTGAGCTCTGGCGGCTGCCTCGGCCCGCTGGACGGCCCACAGTTGGTTCTCGATGGCATGGCTGAGCAGTGCAGTCTCCCAGCGCGTTCTGTCGAGGCTGCGTCTCCGTCTGGAACCCCACCTCTGTCACACTCCTATAACATGTGTTCCAGGGTTGCCCTGGCCTCGCAAAACTTGCAGCGTGACGGATAAAGCTCTGGGTAACAGAGATTCAAGATCACTGGGCTCGGACACGTTCCGGTCTGCAGCTGTCGCCACGTGACCGCCTACTTTTTGTTCAGTTTTTGGTGTGGTGGCGGAAATTTGCACCTGGCCAGTCTGTAATGCTGTGTAATGTCCTTGAAACTTGTAAGGCGATCCTCCCACTCCCACTCCTCACCCGACGTCGCGGCCGAGACGGCGGCGGTGTTGACGGTGGCGGCTCGGTCCGTAAGCCCTCGAGCCGCCCCGTCCGCCGCCTCGTTGCCGGCGAGCGAGGTAGTGTGGGCGGGCGCCCACAAGATGTAAACGTCCCTATTTTCGGTTTTTCCCGCAAGTAAAATTCGTAACGCCTCGGGGGAGACGCGGCCTTTGGCGAAGTTGCGGACTGCCGTCTGGGAGTCGCAGATGACCACTTCCTCCGCTGTCTTAGCCACTTCCTCCGCTGTCTCCACGTGTTCCGTGCGTACCGTGACGCTAGTCTGGCAAGCTTTCTGATGGTCTATTACCGCCACCGCAAAGCCGCGCCTGCGCACATACCTGGTCGCGTCCACGAACACTGCGTTATATATAGATTTGCCATACTTCCTCTGTATGTCCTGTGCTCTCTTTTCCCGCCTACCCCTGTGGTATTCGGGGTGCATGTCTTTCGGCAAAGGAAGGATGACCAACCTATCCCTGACGTTGCTTGGTATGTCGAGTTTGACACCATGCTGAGCGTGATATCCGATTCCTAAACTCTCTAGTATGTGTCTGCCCGTCGCGCTCTTGGAAAGGCGTTCGTACTGCGCTATGGTCTGTGCCTCTATCAATTCCTCCAGCGTGTTGTGGAGACCCAGATCTAGTAATTTACTCGTGTTCGTGTTGATCGGTAGTCCTATCGCTTGTTTGTAAGCCTTCCTGATTAAGCCCTCAATCTTTGTCTTCTCCGCTACCTGCCACTTGAGGTAGGATGCTACATACTGTGACGACGCGGAATTGACGACCAAACGGAGGACGACAAACAGATACGCTTTATCGGTAGCAGCAAAAAAACACAGCAACGTCTTCTTCGTCCTTGCCCTGGCCAAGTGTCCTCGCGCTTCTTCCTTGTCGTCGCCACTGGCACATACGCGCGGCATTATTCCCCCCTTTAAAAAAGACATCGTCCCGATGATGCAGGTTCAGGAAGCAGAAAAAGAACAGCAGTTAGTCACTGAAGGTATGGCTTCATCCGAACCACGTGAACAATTTCCGGCGATTGTCGTCGGCGCTTTGAACATTGAGAGCCGTCCGCAACAACCTCGTAATTGACGTCACTGATGCGTCGGAGAACCCTGTAAGGTCCGAAGTATCTCCGCAACAGTTTTTCGCAGAGCCCACGACGACGAATGGGTGTCCAGACCCACACTTTGTCGCCCACTTTGTATGTGACGGGTCTGTGCCGGAGATTGTAGTGTCTGGCGTCATAGTCCTGCTGTTCGGTGATTCGCATCCGCGATAGTTGCCGAGTTTCTTCTGCTCGCTGCGTAAACTCTTCAGCGTCCGTCTCAATGGCATCATTTTCATGGGGGAGCATTGCGTCTAACGTTGTTGTAACTTCACGGCCGTACACGAGACTGAAGGGCGTCTTCCGAGTGGTCTCCTGACGAGCCGTGTTGTACGCGAATGTGACGTAGGGTATGATGTCGTCCCAGTTCTTGTGCTCGACATCTACGTACATGCTGATCATGTCAGCCAGGGTCCTGTTGAGACGTTCAGTCAGCCCGTTGGTCTGGGGATGGTATGCCGTTGTCTTCCTGTGAGCGGTACCACTTAGTCTCAAAACGATGTCCAAGAGCTCGGCCATGAAGGCAGTACCTCTGTCGGTGATAATTACCGTGGGAGCACCATGCCTTAAAACGATGGCTTCGATAAAAAATCGCGCCACTTCAGCCGCTGTTGCCCGTCGCAGAGCTCCTGTCTCGGCGTATCGGGTGAGGTAATCGGTGGCGACGATTATCCACCTGTTTCCGGTAGTAGACGTCGGAAAGGGACCTAGAAAATCCATGCCGATTTGCGCAAATGGTGTCGTCGGCACTTGAACAGGCTGCAACAAACCCGCTGGCTTGACGGATGGCGGTTTGCGGCGCTGGCAGTCTAGGCACGTATGCACGTAACTTTTCACGACCGTGGCAAGTTTCGGCCAGAAATAGTTCCGCCTAATCCTTGCCAGTGTCCGGGTGTAGCCTAAGTGACCAGCGGTCGGCTCGTTGTGGCATGCGTGCAGAACCTCACGTCGAAGCGATGAGGGAACGACGAGTAAGTAGCTGCTACCGATAGGTGAGAAGTTCTTGTAAAGTACGCCATTGCGCAAGCAGTATGATGGTAGCCCTCTTGCAAATAATTTCGGCGCGCTATTGGTTCGTCCTTCGAGGTAATGAATCAATGGGAGCAGTTCTGCGTCGTCCCACTGCTGTCGTGCAAAAGCGGCAGTGTCCACGACGCCCAAAAGGCCGTGTCGTCGTCGTCGTGTTCTGCTGTTTCAACAGGAGACCGAGAAAGACAGTCGGCATCGGCGTGTCGTCTGCCCGATTTGTAGGCAACGGTGAAGTCGAATTCCTGGAGTCGAAGACTCCAGCGTGCGAGACGGCCGGATGGGTCTTTCAAATTAATTAACCAGCAGAGCGAATGGTGATCGGTGATAACGGTGAACGAGCGACCGTACAAATACGGTCGAAACTTGAGGACTGCCCATACCATTGCTAGGCATTCTTTTTCAGAAATTCGCCACGGCAGCAATTTTATCCGGGTCGGGTCGGATCCCTTGGCTGCTGACGACGTGACCGAGGAATTGAAGTTCATGGAAGCCAAAGTGGCATTTTTCGGGCTTCAGTGTGAGACCGGCCGAGCGTATTGCGTCGAAAACTGCTTCTAGTCGTCTTAAGTGCTCCTCGAACGTTGCAGAAAAGACAATCACGTCATCAAGGTACACCAGGCAGGTCTGCCACTTGAATCCCGAAAGGACATGTGTCCATTAGACGCTGAAACGTAGCTGGCGCCGAACAAAAACCGAAGGGAAGGACCTGAAATTCATAAAGTCCATCGGGCGTGACAAATGCGGTCTTCTCACGGTCTCGCTCGTCCACTTCAATTTGCCAGTAGCCGCTTTTCAAGTCCATTGACGAAAAGTATCGTGCGTTTCGTAGTCTATCGAGGGAATCATCAATGCGCGGCAGCGGATAAACGTCTTTCTTTGTAATCTGATTGAGCTTCCGGTAGTCGACGCAGAAACGCAAGCTGCCGTCCTTCTTTTTAACAAGTACGACAGGCGATGCCCACGGACTGTTGGATGGCCGAATAACACCATCTTCCAGCATCGTTTTCACTTGTTTTTGTATTGCCTCACGCTCCTTTGGGGCAACGCGATCAGGATTCTGCCGGATGGGTCTTGCGTCGGAATCTGTGATGATGCGGTGTTTCGTGAGCGGTGTTTGACCAACTCTGGAAGTGGATGAGAAGCAGCCGTGGAACTTGTTTATCAGCTCAAGCAGGCGGTCTCGCTCAATGGTTGATAACGTCGGGCTAACGTCAACACGGCTAGATAACAATCTTCTATTTGCGCAAGTTCATCCAAATATGCAATGGCAGTGCCTCTAACAATGTGTCGGCGTTCCTTGCTGAAATTCGTCAGCAAGACTTCAGCGGATCCATCGACGACATTGATGACAGCCCTGGCTATAGAAATGCCACAAGTGAATGCTAGCCCACTGATGCGTTCAGCGACGCCAGTTCCACTCTGTAGGCTGTCGCATTGCACGGGTACGAGGGAGCAACTTCGTGGCAGAAGTATGACGTCGTCGCCGGCGATACGTAAACGAGGTCGCTGGTTTTCCTCGTGGTTAGGTGTGCCGGAGTTGGTAGCAAACGTTACGCTCCTGGCGCGGATGTTAATCACGGCTCCGTATTCTCGCAAGAAATCCATTCCCAATATGAGCTCTTTACAGCATTCACGAAGAATGATGTGGGTAGCTACGAAGGTTCGGGCCGTGCACTTCCCAACAGGTGTCATCAACTGGCCTCCGGCAGTTCTTATATTGGGCCCGTACCATGGCGTCTTTACCTTTCTCAATCTGTCGGCGAGTTGCAGGCTTATTATCGAGAAGTGGGAGCCGATGAATAATGTGGACTGTCGGCCGTACCCTCCGATTTCACCCCCTTCACCACCTCCGTTCCAACCACGCTTCCGCAACGCTGAATGGCGCACTCCTGACGACAGACCGATTTGTTTCATCTGCCACCGGATTGGTCACATCTCTCGGCACTGTCGTAATCGTTGGAACGCTCCGGTACAGAACACGTACAATGGCTACCACCGCGTCCATGGCTCTTATCGTCCCTCTACAGCACGTACAAATCACGCTGACACTGAACCCATTGCTCCTAGCCGCCCTTACTCTCGCTGACCTTCGCCCCAGCGCCGGCAGTCTCTCTCACCCCAGCCCCGTCGCTCCGATTCGCCAAGCTTCAACGCACGCTCCCAACCGGGAAACTAGATGATGCAGCGCCCGGAGGTGCCACTGCATTGCTCCCTTCCGGCCAATATGAACCTCATTGAACTACACATCGACGGCGTTCCTGTTCGTGCTCTCATCGATACGGGGGGCCCATTTATCTGTGATGAGCGCTAGTCTTCGCACTCGCCTGAAAAAAGTTCTAACACCCGCCCACTACGCCAGTTGTCCGTGTCGACGACGGTGGAACAGCTTGTGCAATTCGCATGTGTACAGCTCGAGTCGACATCGCCGATCACTCTACCATCGTTGTTTTCACCGTACTCGCCCACTGCCCCCACGACGTCATTCTAGGCTTGGACTTTCTTTCTGCTCATTCGGCCCTCATAGACTGTTCTACCAGTATTCTTCGCCTTGACCTCCCTCTTCTAGATCCCCCTGAACCACCTCCAATTCAATTGAGCGCCGCGGAATTCGTTCGCTTACCACCCTCAGCTCTCACGTACGTTGACATGGTATCATCCCCACCAGTACCCGATGGCGAGTGCATCGTGACTCCTGTCAATGATGTTCTTCTCCGCCAGAGTATTACAGTGCCTCGTTCTCTATTATCTATTACATCCAATCGTACATGTTTGCCGGTGGTCAACTTTGGCTTGACAATGCAAGTGCTGCCACGGAGGATATCCCTGGTACATATTAGCGCATTTGACGCTCATTCGGTAGCATCAGTGACGTTGGCGGATGGTACTACCGACAACACTGATCCTTTGCAGCCCACCGCATCTGTTATCGACGACCTGAACAAAATGATTGCGCCCGACTTACCGTCAAAGCATTCTGACGACCTCTACCGAATTCTATATTCGTATCGCGATATTTTTGATCTTCACGACCGTCCTTTGGCACAAACTACGATCGTGAAACATCGCATAAATACTGGCGATGCCCCTCCTATCAATAGGCGTCCGTATCGAGTGTCGCCCGCAGAGCGTCAAGTCATTCAAACAGAAGTTTAGAAGATGCTCTCCAAGAACATCATCGAACCATCATGCAGCCCGTGGGCGTCACCGGTTGTCTTGGTGAAAAAGAAAGATGGCTCCTGGCGATTTTGCGTGGACTACCGTCACCTTAATAAAGTAACAAAAAATGACGTTTATCCCTTACCTCGCATTGACGACGCCCTTGACTGCCTTAATGGTGCTGGCTACTTTTCGTCGATCGACCTACGCTCTGGCTATTGGCAAATCGCTGTGGACGATCTGGACCGCGAGAAAACCGCCTTTTTCACACCTTACGGTCTTTATCAATTCAAGGTGATGCCATTCGGACTATGTAACGCGCCGGCCACATTTGAACGCATGATGGACTCCCTCCTCCAAGGATTCAAGTGGTCCACATGTCTGTGCTACCTGGACGACGTCATCGTGTTCTCCCCAACGTTCGCTACTCATCTCGAACGCTTATCTGCAATACTGCACGTCCTTCGCCGAGCTGGTTTGCTGCTTAACGCATCCAAGTGCCACTTTGGTCGTCAACAGATTACAGTGCTTGGCCACCTCGTTGATGCTAGTGGAGTACAGCCAGACCCAGGCAAAATCCGCGCTGTTACTAATTTCCCTGTCCCAAAGTGCGTTAAGGATGTACGCAGCTTCATTGGATTGTGCTCCTACTTTCGCCGCTTTGTGAAAAACTTTGCGGAGATAACAAGACCACTTACTGAGCTTTTGAAAAAGGAGGTGCCATTTATATGGGGCGACGCGGAGGCTTCCGCGTTCGCTCATTTAATCCGGCTCCTTACCACGCCGCCCGTTCTGGCCCACTTTGATCCTTCTTCGCCGACCGAAGTTCGCACCGACACCAGTGGACACGGCATAGGAGCAGTACTCGCACAACGGCAGCACGGTATTGATCGTGTCATCGCCTATGCCAGCAGGCTCCTCACAACATCTGAGCGCAACTACTCTATCACTGAGCGTGAGTGTCTGGCCCTAGTTTGGGCGGTTGCAAAATTCCGCCCATACTTATACGGCCGACCATTTTCAGTTGTAACGGACCATCACGCGCTTTGCTGGTTGGCCTCACTGAATGACCCTACAGGACGGCTTGGTCGCTGGGCGTTACGCGTTCAACAATATTCGTATTCTGTCACCTATAAGTCTGGCCGCCTACACATGGACGCTGATTGCTTGTCTCGTTATCCGGTAGACGAGCCCGATGACACCGACCACGACTCGACCAATTGCGTCTTTTCTCTCTCTCCTTTTGACAACACAGCAGACGAGACACAACGCGATCTTTCGCTGCGAGCACTCATTGACCGTCTGCAGACATCGCCCAACGACACCTCGGTGCGCCAATTCGTCCTTCAGGATGGTGTCCTATATCGTCGTAACTTCCATCCAGACGGGCCAGAACTTCTGTTAGTGATTCCGAGACAATTACGTCGAACAGTTCTTCTCGAACTTCATGATGCTCCCACGGCAGGACACCTAGGTGTATCGCGCACGTACGACCGCATTCACCGTCGCTTCTTTTGGGCTGGTCTCCTTCGTTCCGTCCGACGCTACGTTTCTGCCTGTGATTCCTGTCAACGTCGCAAAACGCGCCAGATGCTCCCTGCTGGTCATCCCCAACCAATAGATGTTCCCGTAGAGCCACTCTTCCGTGTGGGACTTGACCTTCTCGGCCCATTTCCAACGTCATTCGCCGGGAACAAATGGATAGCCGTTGCAACTGATTACGCCACCCGATATGCCATAACGCGGGCTCTCCCCACGAGTTGCGCCACCGACGTCGCGGACTTTCTCTTACGTGACATTATCTTGCTCCATGGTGCGCCACGACAGCTGCTCAATGACCGTGGACGCACCTTTCTCTCTACGTGTCGAATGATCACCATGACTGGGACATTGCTCTCCCTTACGTCACGATCGCGTACAATTCTTCTCGACACGCCACTGCCGGATTTTCGCCGTTTTATCTCTTGTACGGTCGCGAACCCACCCTGCCACTTGATACTGTTCTTCCTTTGGCTGCCACCCGAACTACCGAGTATGCACGAGAGGCCATAGCACTTGCAGATCATGCGCGCCAGCTTGCCCGTGCTTGGCTGACTGCTTCACAAGACAGACAGCGACATTACTACGATGCCCGCCACCACGACGCACACTTTTCGCCTGGGACACTCGTGCTCCTGTGGTCACCCTCTCGTCACGTGGGACTTTCGGAGAAGCTCCTTTCAAGATACACAGGCCCCTACCGCGTCATTCGCCAAGTCACACCAGTAACCTACGAGATTAGCCTGGTCAATTCTCCTTCAACCTCTGCCCCGCCGTCAAGTGACATTGTGCACGTCAGCAGACTCAAGGCCTACTCCAGTGCATCTGACCCGTGATCTTGAAAGCTCCGGGACGGTGCTTTTACCGTCGGGGGTAATGCTATGGGTAGCCGCCAAGGGAGAAATACGTTGATGAAGACGACGACGATTTGGAGACTGTTGTGTGCCGCTGCCTTGCCTTGAAGTGCCCCGGTACTCTAGCGTCAATACACTCGCTTACAGTCTCTCTCGTCTGCGTCTCTTCGCTTAACAATATGAAGGCCGCCAACCCTACTACAATCATCAGAGTCATGGCCGAGAGCACAGAGAGGCTGCTTAGTAATGGCTAGGCAGGTGGTGTCTGTCGCCCAGGTTGACCCCATTCCTTGAGTCATGGCCGAGAGCACAGAGAGGCTGCTCAGCAATGGCTAGGCAGGTGGTGTCTGTCGCCCAGGTTGACCCCATTCCTTGATCTTGCTTGCATGTGTTTGGAGGGAGCTTAGTCCTTCCCACACCACCACAGCGCATGCGCGTCCCCCCCCCTCTCTCTCCTACGCTCACCCCCTTTCTCTCCTCTAGGAATCATCTACTCTACGGAGCGTCCCACAGCACATTCACGTCCCCTCCCCTATGCTCTCGTGCGATCACCCCCCTTCCTCTACTCTTGGAACCATCTTGGAATACTCTACGGAGCGGCTCCGGCGTCCCACATAACCACAGCGCATGCGCGTCTCCTCCCCCCTCTCTCCTATAGGAATCCTCTACTCTATGGAGCGGCTCCGGCGTCCCACAGCGCATGCGCGTCCTCTCCCCCCCTCTCTCCTCTAGCAATCCTCTACTCTACGGAGCGCGTCCCACACCCCCACAGTGCATGCACGTACCCTGCCCCTCTCTCTCCTCTCCTACGCTCCCCCCCCCCCCGTCCTTTCCTCTAAGAATCCTCTACGGAGCGGCGCGCACGACAGGTGGTGTGACAGCTGCATACTCCGCTGTGGGCACCACGGTAGTTCGGCGGTATGAAAATGACGGAGCGCGCGCGCCTCATTCTCTCTCCTGTGCAGCGCCGCGATGAGCGCCCGGGCCGAACAACCTGTAGGCGATTTTCAACACAATGGGAGTGCTGCGGCCACTAGGCCAAGTCGCTAACAATCGATTAGTTGCAATATGTTAGGAACTGAAATAATGAAACATTTTTACGCAGATTGCTCGACAATGTTCTTGAATGTAATTTCAGTGGTTTAAAAAATACAAACGGCATTATTCAAAATTTTGATGATTCAACGTTTTAGGTAAAACATACGTTTCAGCCACGGAGCAAGACTTTTTGAGGAGGGGAAACTGCGCTCGCTCGGGCGTCCTAATAAAGTCACGAAATCGGGCACAGCACTGACGCGCCCTCTGTCGTGAGAGTCCGCTAGCGGAGAAGGAAAAACGCCCGCGCCGCTCTCACCGCGCTCTCCGACGAAACTCGTCGATTCAAGGCCATTCGGCGCCGATTCGCCGTTCGCGCTTCACGTTCGAATGGGTGTGTTTTTGTGCGTCCTCGCCGGCTCCAAATTTTAACGCGACAGCTTTGAAGAGCTCATTTCGCAGAACTGCCGTCGTCGACGTCGTTGGTTGTGAGCGAAAAATCAGCGTTGTCCGTGACCACAAAATCGACAAAGATGCAAATAAAAGAACTACAGGCACAGAGCACCGTATTATGCCTTTCAACCTCGCGGACGCCGGTGCTTGCTTCTTCATAGTTATTGGAATAAACTCACAGGAAGTGGAGGTTACAGGACACGCAATCTCAACTTCTTCACCCTTGCTAGTAGCGGGCATGTTGGTACCTTGAGCCACCGAAGTATCTGTGCTTGCATGCTTTCAGCACATAACGTCAGGTCCAGTTCGTTTTCTTTCTTCCTTTTTTTTCGAACAGCAGACAAGTAGCTGGGACGGCGCAGAAAGATTGAAGGTAACAACACTGGCCGTTTCGGTTTGTCCAGGAGAACTTCGCCACAAAACTCGCCACAATAGCTCCGCCTGCCTATGTCGCTATTCGAGAAGTGCTTCCGAGAAGCGTACGAGGTGCGAGCTATCGGTCTTTCCTTGCACAACACGTTTCCGCCGCATCCTGGAGAAACAATGGTCGGAATCTGTAAAGCACTCTCCTTTGTCGCGGCGTGAAATGCGCACGCGCAAACACCGAGGAGTCGGCGCCGCCGGCGCAACGCGCGGAAGTCACTGCACGCGCTCGAGACACACAGAAAGCCTGCAAATCGCTAAGGGATGCGATGCGCGGCGGCTTCTTGGAAACATTCCCTCCCAAGGCCACGCACAACATGCCAGCGCGCACACAACATGCGAGCGAGGAGCGAGCGCCGCGTGCCTGCGGCAGACGTCGTCTGCTCAAAGGCCTCGTTTCAAGCGCTGTACGGCCTATAATTTTGGTAGTATCAATTAGGAACTGCAGTTAAAATATCTCTCGCATCTACCAATTGATGTTGCAGCGAGAAATCTGAAAAGAATGACAGTGGACGAGGCGCTATCACGATTTTTATGCGTCGCGTACATAGAAGCGCATGTAAAAGATGGCAACACGCCGAAAGCGTCATCTGTCGAGCTTCGGCGTAACCGCATTCCTCCGTGACGCTATCGCGTCGCCCTCGCGCGCTGCCGCGGCCTGGAAGTTTCTCCTCCTCAAATACTTCTTTCTCCGTGGTTTCAGCACAGTTTTGAAGCGAAGGGGTAGGTGTGAAAGCTAAAAAAATGGTCCGGTAAAATCGATGACAATGAAGTGAATATCTTAAAAAATAGCATCTTCGTTCTACTTGCCCACAGTAGTACATTCCTGAATTAGAGATATTTCGGGTCATTCAAATTCCTGGTGATTTGTTTCATAAAATTTCTTTCCCAGTCAAGTTAAATAGAGCTGTCATAAGGATGACATTTCTAGTGATCTCTATTGGAAAAAAAAATATTGGAATTAAGATGTGTACTATGTTTCGGCTACTTTTGCTGAATCTTCAGAAACCGACTGTCGAGCTGCTTGCCGTTCTTTGTGCGATATTCCAATTTGTTGCTATAGCAATAATTTTTTCGCCCTTAAAGCCAAACTGTGACTTTTCTGAAAAACTATTTCAGAATGATTATTCTAGTCCAGAACTTTCGTTTCGAAATTTTGTGGAGATTGTGATAGCGACCCTGCTTTATTTTTTATATAAATTAAGTACACTTATTCGGCACGACTACTTCTTCCGCTACACATGCTAGTCGACTCCAACGACAACGAATAGCTTCTGTGGACGTCCGTCTGTCCGTCCGTCCTTCTGTCCGTCCGTAGGTCCGTCCGTCTATCCTTCTGTCCGTCCGTCCGCCCGTCGGTCTGTCCGTTCGTCTGTCCGTCTGTCCGTCCGTCCGTCTGTCCGTCCGAGCTCTGGCACGGAACCAGGTGGTCGCCGGGATGCGCAAACGGACGCCGATCGCGTCGGATTCTACAGCGCTCGCGTAGCGTCGCTGTGCCCGGCGTTTGAAATCATTCTGACCGACGCCGTCTCAATGGACACAGGCGTTCACGGAATACACTGTCAAATTTACAAAGGGTCCGTCAATTTAAGCGCTGGAACGCGGATGGCGTTTGCACGATGCGCAAAGCGCGAGAAAATACTAACGCATGCGAACGGAGGAAGATTAGTCTCGCGTCTCGCTGGATTAAAATTAAAAAAGAAAACACGCACACATTCGGTTTGTGTGTTATCCCACTGAGAGTTTAAAAGGTAAAAGACACGGCATAGTCAGTGAAATGGCCACACGCTTTCACCTAACACACTTTGGAATGTACGAAGTGTCCTTCAATTTTTATAAGCTTGTTTTGCAGCATGAGTGCAGTTATGGGATGCTTTCACGATGCGGTGCCGATTATTTGTGAGGCAAGCTTTTCCATTCTAGAGGCCAGCCTCGATGCGAACTTGCTTCAAAATATTGCCACGCGTAGTCTTTTTAATGTGCTCGGTTTAAACCCACCAAGACCTCAGTGTTCGGGAAGCTTCACGTTTGTAGTAGATCGTTTCGTCAAAATTGCGCACAGGGCGCCAACACTCAATATTGCTCCAGAGCTTGCGCGACCACAAGCGATAAGGCTGGAAAGTGCGACGCGGGATGTATAAAAGACGGCCCATCCCAACGATGATCAGATTATCGACAGCCGACGCTGTGTTCGCCGCTATCATTGTACAGTGTGTTTTGCTGTAGCCTGACTTTCATTTTCCCGGCCGCAAGTTCGGCCCAATAAAGAGTATCATCTTGGACACGCGGCCTGCTGCCTTGGTCCACGTCATGACCACGTGAAAATATCAAACGTGCTTCTGTTGCCAATATGCAAATGACACACAGGGCCATACTAAGCAAGTTTACGGTAGACCGGCTCACATACGTGCTTTCAGCGTAAACAACACATGTACGACGTTGCGCGTTCGCCTGGTGAGAAGGTTATGACTTTCATGATTAAAAATGATAAGTTGTCAATGCTATTTGAGCAATGTTACATGTTCCCTCTTTATACGATTGTTAAATAAGGAAAAAAAGACCTAAATATCAATGTTATCTTATGACACACTGAAAACACCACTTTCAGTCTCGGTTTCGTAGATGATGCGTGGTCTAACGTATTTTTTATCTTTTGAAGGAAACTGCGTAGACAGAAACTTTATGCAGCAGAATGAGGCCCGATAAATAGCGCATTTACTTTGACCAAATACCAAAAGTGAGATTCTGAAAAAACTACGGAAGGATAGGAAAGGCTGCACTCAATGTCTTAAAAAGCACCAAGGTGGACGAAACAACCATCCTCTGGACACCGGGACACGAGTCTCTCGCGGGGAATCAGGCGGCGCACGCCGCGGCTCGAAGATCATATACGAGCCATCTCCGACACGCAGAGAACACGTACCGACGGCTATCGCGACGAGGGTGAACGTATACCGAAGAAGTATTCAGACATTTTGGCGCATTATAGGAAGCAGAGGAAGCGGTACCCGCCGGCACACAAGATTCTTAGTAGGGAGCAAGCGGTAACCTGGAGAAGACTCCAGGCCCGAACTTACACGCATGGAACAATGATGCACGCAAAGTATCCATGGACATACGAGTGGTACTGCAAGTTTTGCCCACCGGACACGCGCAAAACCCTGCGCCACATGGTGCTGGAGTGCAAGAACAATCCTAAATTACCACCATCATCAAACCCAAGCGAAGACGAAGAGAAAAAAGCGGATACAGAGGAAAGCTTCGAAGACCAGTGGGAGGCTCTGCTGGTGACCCAAGACCCTGACAACCAGCTACGATTGGTGAACAGGGCTCAGGCGGCGGCAGCGAGCCACGGCTACCTGGACTGAGAAGGCCATCCGCCTTAGGGCTGAAGTACAAAGAGCCTGGTCGAAAATAAAGTTCATTTCTCTCTCTAGCGTTTCCCACTTGGCGTCAGGCTTAATCGTACACAATAAGCGAATGTGCTTGTGATGAAACCAATTTTAGATGCCACAAAGAGTTTTCTGCCTCCCACAGTCCGTGGCTCACAGACGGTGTAATGAAGTGCCTGCATAAGGATGATAGTAAGTATAAAAAACAAAGCATTGTTCATTTCACTTCAATTGATATCAACGACATTCTCAGTACAAGCATATCTTTAACAAATTCTTGAGACGTGGGAAATCAAAGTATTAAGAAATGAACTAATGAAGCCGGGTGTATCGCTGCACAATTGACACTCATCGACTCCTCTTGCAGAGAAACTCAGAGGAATACCAGATAAATGAGATTTCAAGTTGTAATTGTACCTACCAAAATCCTTGAGACATTGCTAATGAATTTCAAAATTACTTTGCCGTTAACGATAAACCCATTCCTGACAGCCATGTAGCAACACTATGGAGGCAGTCACTACAGTAAAACCTCGGTGTTACGAATCTCACGGGACCACCAAAATTATTCGTATCATCCGAAATTCGTATCATCGGAAAGCATGGAAAATTAGCATGCGACAATAGAATGCTGGTATACATTTTCATTCATTGTTTTTCAGGGCCGCAGCAACGTGAGGAAGAACTCCGAATGATTGTCAGTTAAGTTTTTAGATGTCAGCAGTCATACCAGCACTCGTAAATATACGGCCCATACGTGCGCGTCTAATAATGAACCAGGTGCGTTGTGACCCGCGACAGCAGTAGCCCCATCCGAATTTTTTAAAGACGATAGTCTTTCTTGGGATACCTAAACGGAGAAATTTTGGTCTCTCTGTCTGTCTGTCTGTCTGTCCGTCAGTCTGTCTGTTTGTCTGTTTGTCGGCACGTCACACGATTGAGCTAGTTGGCCAAACTTTAACCCCCCTGCCTTACGACCTCCAATCATGACCAAGAAGCATGTGTTCATACGGGTGAGCGTGGGCAATTAAAAATCAAATATTACGCATACCTGAGGCACAACATCAATACCTTAGTACTATTCACAGTGTTCCTTTAAAACAAAATCTATAGATACGTAATTATAAAGATCCTAGTGTTTATTACGCGGCGCTGCTGTGTACAAAACAAGTCTCCGCCCAGTGATTTAACTTCGACGCTGTGGCTGGCTGTGGTGCTGCCACCTGGCAGCAGCATTGTTCAACACAAGCCGATGTTCCCCGGTAGCGCTGTAGATGGCGTCCTCTTCTGTTTTATCAATGCCAGCCAGATGCGGCTGATTCATCGTAGAAGAGCGCTGTCTCAGGCAAGGCAAAACATATATGGCCGCTTGATGAAATACGACCCACTCTACAAGACATGATCAGAGAACGCAGAGAAAAGACCGACGACCAAATTTCAGCGGAGAAACGCCGGCGTCCGTCTAAGCGCGCCCGGAAAACGTCCGAAAAACGAGCCCAGCGGCTAGCCCAGCTATTAAATTGTGGTACTCATGCCGCTCATGCAGTGCAGTCGGCACAAGACTATCGTCTTTCGACGACATTTGCAGCGAAGCACGCAGATACGCGGCCAATTTTTTTACGCTTTTTCGCAATACACCCGAATACTGCGGCGAAAGTAACGAAAGAACCGCTTTGACGCGATAGATCAAGGCCACACAGTTTCAGAAACACGGTCCTATATGTTATGCTTTTGTTATCGCGGAGGTGTTGGAGATGTTCTTGGGCGATCTACGGTCGTGCCCACACAAGTGCGACCTTAACAGTCGATCACGTTGCCGTTGTGAGGCCTGACTCATTCGCCAAGACCGTCCTCGCCTTCTTTCAGTCATTGTCCACCTTTCATAGGACGTCTGATGCACGAGGCAGGCACGTGTAGAGTACAACGACAGCAGCCCGCGTCGACGCGTTAGAAAAAAAAACAAAAAACATGGCGCCATTGCACTCTGTAATGTAAACGCGAACGCCCAAGTAGACACGTTAGAACCTCAAAGATTGACGCACACAATCTCGGAGGCCGTGACGCGTCTCTGAAAGTTATTCTGGCCGTAAGAAAAGTATTTTTCTTACACCGTGATTCTGACCATTTGGCGGTGCGGCGCGCATACCCGCGCTTGCGTTCCCGTGCTCGCACGCACTTGGTGCGTCTTCCGCGACGGCGCGGAGTCGGACAGCAGCTCTTCGTACCTGGCCGCTAGCGTACTTTCGTATGAAACGTCGCGGGGTGAAAATCCGTTCGCAACAACCATACTCCATTACATGGCAGGCCAATGGGTCTTGGCCGGGACTAAAGAAAAATTCGTATCACCCCGAAATTCGTACGAGCTGTGATCGTATCACCGAGGTCTCACTGTATAATTCTCCCTACCCCTTAGTCTTCTTATCGAAATACACCATGTTCTAAAGCAGTTAACGTCATCATATATGGGCCTGGATAAAATCCAAGCAGACCACTTAAAATAAGTTGCCGACACCACTGCTATTCATTGCGCCACGTAGTTTGGTTTTCGTGGAGGCTACTCTACTAGTCATGCACCTCTTTCCTTCACTAAGAAGTTTAAGCTTTGCAGCTAACTACGATGGAGCAGTGTTTACTGACTTTAAAAAAGCGTTTGATACAATCGTTCCTGATATTTCGTTTACTAAGTTAAACGCGGTTTATGTAGTAGGGCGGCGTTGTCTATCATTCACATTTATTGAACAAACAGAGAACAACCTGATTGTATTCCTAATCGTCTTTCTAACCTAATATAATTGATTCGGCTATTACTCAATTTACGTTAACGACATAACTTCCCACGCTTCGTCCGGTCTATCTATAAACGGAGGACTATATAGTGATATAGTGATCTGTAAAGCATACTTCACATGATTTCGCCAAATTCTCTAAAAATGAAGCCCAGTAAAACAGTTTTCATGCTCTTTCACCCCACTCAGAAGAATATCGCTGTAATTGCGACTATAAATGTTTAATTACCTCAACACTGCATCAGTCGTCGCTTTCTGCCGGTAATCCTTGATGCAAACATCAAGTACACTTTCCACGTTTCACATCTAAGGCAAAAAATTGGGGGGACCCTTGAGCTTCGCCTTTCAGAGTTCAATCACTTAGTAAATACTAGGTAATCGGTAGCATGCTTTATACGCCGAGCAATTATGAGCGGGAAACGTTTTCGAACTTGCTATGCACCCACTACGTGGTCTCATGGGAATACTCGCAGTAACGTGAGCGCCTTTTCTAATGGGTGGCCGGCTTTGAACCACGATGTCATTATGATAATCACATCTTCTGACGGCTGATGGAAATGTACGCTTGTACCATGCAATATTACTGCCATATTACATGTTGTATGGTGACGACTGTATACAGGACACACACGTAAAGCATGGCAGTTATTTTCACTGCTTTTCCAAGCAGAGGAAGTTATTTTCAATGCAATTCCAAGCAGAAGCGTGGCTGTGTGGTAGAACACTTGCTTGCCACGCAAAAGGCCTGGGTTTAATCCTCACTCAGACCCGGTATTTTTATTCTTCATTTTAATTGCATCTTTCTCGTTTTTTCGGTCACGCACAAGGTGGTGATTTCTCGCTCACAACCAACGACGCTGATGCCGGAATTTCTGCGAAACGAGCTCTTTAACGCTGTCGCGTTAAAATTGCCTATGATATCTAGATTCTTAAAATAACTCGTCCATGCCTTATTCTGAACGCCTTCCTTTCTTTGTTTCAGAGCTTCATTCACGTTGACATCAGTTCCTTCATTGCTGTTTAACAATACGTTCAGCCACAGCTCGTACGCAATATTACTTTCCAATTATCGCGGTGTAATGCACTTGCTCTTTTGCACGAGTATGGAATTCTGAGGATACATAAACTATTTTTCCTTGACATGACAATCCTTGCTTACAATTATCTACACTGAAGCATATTGGGAATAATTTTTAGCAGGGAAGAACTCAAAAATGCAAAAAACACCGACAATACGATACTGCATGATGGGAATTATGAGCTCAGATTTTTGTTGACTCAAGGTCAACTGTGTTTGAAGTTTTGAATTTCCGCAAAGTATGGAATACGCCATAAATCATTATTTTTGTGATGTAAGACAGCACTTACTACGCCATTATTCGTCTTTTTGCCGATACGCGCGGTACCAACAACACATGTGTAATGTATTATGTGCATTTTGTCGATGCTACATGCGGCTGATGGCGAGGACAATTATGGCTGAGCACTTTGCAGTGGGTGGGAAGCATTAAACCACATACTCCTTGCGCAATTAGCTTTGAGTGATAACTGGTTGTTATCTTGCTCTTCTGCCAGGCTATATTGCATTGCTTAACGCGATACCTTGCCTGAGATTACGCCTTTATAGTGTATTTTTAAACATGAGTTTCCCGCACCAGCGTCTCTCTTTGGTGGAATACTCGATTGCAACGCATAGAGTACGTGTTCAAATCCCATTTTATCCTGGGCAATTTTTCCTCAGTTAATATCTACGTGTCTGCCCGTTACGCAACCGACGGGGACGGCGACGGTGCTAAACGCAGGAACGTGCTCCTAAGAGCTGCCCTCTAAAATAAAGTCGATTTGCATTAGCAATGATTTTTTACTGAAAGCTGGAACTTATTAATATAAGTTCACTTCTCTATTAACAGCGATGTTTTTCGGGAACAGCATTAAAAGTTACATAAAACTGTCTCGTTGTATAGGCTGTTTTAAACAGGAATACTTTTCGTATTTAAATAACTTGTAACTACTTCGATGTAATTATAATGGTGCTCTCCCTGCTATTTTTCTTTGGGAATTAATGTGTTTATTCCACGTCACGTCATACCTCTCTTCAATCGTTTTCATGTCACTCAACTTGTTGCCATGTCGCCGCTTCGTCACACTTCATCAACATCTTTGTTTTATTGTGAATAAGAACAATACACTATGCCGTATGATAGTGTTCCATCTTTGAGTTCATCTATTTTTCTGCATTATTACATGGCAGCATTCATATTTAATTGCGGCTTTTTCATTTGTATAAGCCGGATTTCTTTCGCTCATTTTAGTTCACCAAGGGGTAACCAGTATATTTATCTTATATTCGTTGTATGCCGTTATGTGTTTCGTGAAAGATGTGGTTAGTAGGACAGGAGAAAGCGGGCACGTCACTGTATACTCAGTTGGAGAAAATTGATTCAAATAAATTACGCAAGCCGTCTAATATTCATGACTTAGTTTGCAGTAATCCTTTCGAGGCAAGTATTTCCCATTGAATGAGTTAGCAACAAATAGGAATGTCATGCGAAGAAAGGCTAGCCGCTGACTCTTTCAGGAAGCACGGCCGCTGCACTGAGCGAAGTTACCTTCTTGCGGCTCATGGCTTCAGCACAAACTTTGCGATGGAAGTACAGTCGAGTGCATAATTTTAGAGACCACGGGAGCGCGTGCCGAGGCGCGTCGCTGCGCCTTCTGGCGGCTGCACGGCTCTGTCCGGGAGCGCGTACTGCGCACGCTCGTCCCATATCACCCGGCAGCCTGCCCTTTCGCTCGTTTCAACGGCGCGCATCTCGAAACGATGCGGACGGCGCAAGGTGCCACTTCTGCAGTCGCTGTGCAAGCACCGGTACTCCCGAGCGATAATATAGCGGCGAAAATGCCTCTAATGTAATAGCATGGCTCGAGCGCGCCATGCAATACGCTTTCTTCCTTGATGCAGCGCGGAAAACATGCAGTTTCTCAGCTTTTCTCAAACGGAGTTGCGTGATATGCTCATCTTGCAGTGATGAATTTTGTGCTCTGTCTCGGAGACGTTATGCCAGCTCCATTTCTTGGTGCGAATATCGCGCGTGCAGTGGTATGCGGTAAACCACTGAATATCGCGCGTCCAGAAGGAATAGCCAGGAAGCGCGATAAATAAACAGTTTATTCTTATAAGCCAGAAAAAAAAAAAGAAAACGATAGCCATAACTGCTATCCAGGAAGGATCACTACTTTCAGTATTTAATCAAACGCCCATCGGCGGCAATCACTTGCGCCACACGAGATGGCATCGAATTGTAAAGCGCGGCCACGATCTCGGGGCGTGCACGAAGTGCTTCCCACTCCTCCTGTATGGCCGCGAATAGGGTCTCCTTCTTTGAACTTCCAAGATTCCGCGCCGCAAGTCGGCGTTTCACCAGACCCCAGACGTTTTCAATGGGGTTCAGGTCCGCTCCTACAGGTGGCCATTCCAATGTGCGAACAGCAAGGTCCTCAAGCAAAGATTTCACACTGCGAGCAGTGTGAATCGGGCTCCTGTCATGCTGGTACACGAAACAACCATCCTTGAACGGCCCATTCAAGACATAAGGAAGCAATTCTCTCTCTATTATAAGGGAGTACGTGGAGGCTGAAAGGTTCCCATCGATAAGAACCAGTGGTCCAAGTCCTTCCCTGGTCATGGCGGCCCAGACACTCACAGAGCATCGGCCACTGGCAAAGACCGACTGCGTGTACTGTGGTGAATACCTGGCGAGGAAGGAAATGCTGGATTGGTTACACGGATTTATAAGAACGACAATGGCACATAGTCACTTTATCCCCGAACAATTTCGTCTTACTTGAAGATCCATATAATGAAATTTTAATTATGCGAGATCGCCAAGATGGTGCGAAATATTCGACATGTTGGTAAGGCACCCTCAGTGCGTTCCAGAAGGCCTCGCAAACTCAACTGTATTTTTCTAAGGTAATGAGGTACAATATACAAAAAAAATCACACATTGGCTAAGGTGCTTAAGTTTGGCGAGCTGCTCACGATAAGAAGTAACACAGCTTAAAGAGAATCAAAGCTAAGCAACGTTCTACAGCAAGTTCGAAGACAATAAAGTGCTGGGCTTTACTTGCCTTAACCACAACGTAATTAAGGCGCACTGTAGTGGGTGACCTGCCATTAATTTTTACCAGCTGCGGTTACTTACCCTGTGCACTACTCTTTCTACACATTCAATGGTAAATAGTACAAGGATGACATTAATGTAGAAGACAAATCGCAAATGTTACCTCGAGTTCATTGGACGCCATACTCGCCGTTCCTGATCCCAGCGACTTGAAAACGTTGATTCATCGCTGAACACGACTTCTCCCCACTCTTCTGATCCCCATGTCTGCACAGAACGCGCAAACTGCAGTCGCATGGATCTTTGCCTGTCCGTGATGTGGGGCTTCTGGGCCGCGACGCAGTTGGCAAGCCCTGCTTCTGCCAACCTCCTACGGATAGTCCAGACGGACGCGTTGAGATTCAATGCATCTCTTATGCCTTTTGCTGATATATGGGGATCAGCTACTACGGCAGCGATAATTAGCCTGTCCACTTCGTCATCTGTGCATCTTGACCTTCCAGCACGGTCTCTGTCACTGATCCCCCCTGTTTGTCGGTACGCTTGGATGGCACGACTCACCGCATTTCTTGACCTTTGAAGGAGCCGGCAGATGACCCGCTGAGAAAAGCCTTGGATGCTTAACTCTACGATGCGTCTCCTTTCATCAGCTGGTACTCGTGGCGACATTTTTGAAGACGAATGTGGGGGGCCTTGAAACCCCCGATCTTATACTCTTTCGAGAATGGCACTGTCCAATAGCTGTCCAATAGCTGGGCTGTGCCGCGATATGCTGCCATTCAACATTTGCTGTACGAGATAATTTCTTATCGTCACCAAGCCCGAAAGACCACGAAACAAGGCAAAGAATTGACAAAAATGACAAAATGGCACTGCGCCTGCGTCGCAAGCACGCGTGAACCTTCTGAGTGCCCAATTTTTCTGACAGAGCTATAATAAAGAATCGCATTTCCACGCAGTGAGTAATGTGTACAAAAGGAGCGGTGTGCCGCCGTGGGAGGTATTTGGTCGAACAGCTTAAGGAATTAACTTTTGTTTCCTTGTGGGGCCTCCAACATTTGAGCACTTCGAACTGAAATGTGTTCGCCTGTAATTCACTGCAGTATTTTACAAAACAACGTGACCAGAATACCAGAATACACGCTGATGCTCGAGCGACGGATGTTAATGGAGGCAGTCTCAATTCCCGACTACTTCGCGTTCGAGAATGTTCCGTGCATATGTCATGGGTAGAGTTCTATTGAAATACTGAAAGCGGTGACGCCCCTTTCAACCTTCGTGATTTTCTCTGGTTTCCGGAAAAAACATTCCCAGATACCCCCAAATATGAAAATACTCGAAAGTGAAAGCCTATGACATCTCTTGCACGTCTCAATCCGCATTAATTCACGCTTACTTGTCTTAATCTACTATAATGCATCCAATTAATGAGTTGACTTCAATCGGGGTTTATGGTTCGAGTAGTAGAAGACGACACATGAATATCTGAAATTCGAATCCTAGAAACTCTTGGGTCGAGGCTCGACTCCTACCAATAATAAGTGCGGGCTCTCGACGTGACAGAACCACGATAGAGAGAGAGAAATAAATTTTATTATATAGATATGACATAGAGCTCCACCAAAGTAACGTCTTGGGAATGTTTGCTCATTCGGGGTTCTTTAACGTCCACTCAGTATACTAGTTTCAAGTATCTCTCCTCTATCGAAATACGGCATGCGCGACTAGACTTGAAGATGCGTCTTTCGGGTCAGCAGCCGAGCATCGAAACCATTGCACCACCGCAGCGGCCTTAATAAAGGATTTATCCTTAATAAACCGAGTTTGTTTTCACCTTTCTTCCTCGGCTCTTTTCTGCAGCTGTTGGACGTTTGGTGGTTTCATGCATGTTCATAGACACATGATATTTGGACCGAGTATTACTACGTGCGTTAGTTCGGCGAATGAGAGCGCAAAAGGCAACACTGCTGGCTGAGCTTATTGATTGCCTAACTCGACATTCAAAATGTGATCACGCCGCGGATCGCCTAGAAGAAACGTGCACTATGTGCAGCACGCCGAAACCCGCAAATGATGTGCTGTCGTCACATTAGCGCTCGGCTTTTTTCATTGTCTTCACAGCGACTACAGAAGTGACACTTTGCACCGTCCGCCACGTTTCGAGATGCGCGCTGTTGAAACGAGCGAAAGGACAGGCTGCCGGGTGATATGGGACGAGCGTGCGCAGTACGCGCTCCCGGACAGAGCCGTGCAGCCGCCAGAAGGCGCAGCGACGCGCCTCGGCACGCGCTCCCGTGGTCTCTAAAATTATGCACTCGACTGTACAACAGGCAGAAGCCCCCGCTCAATAGATAAGCGCGGAGCAATTTAGGCCAAAGTTTGGAGCTGGCAACGCACAACCCCAGAGTGATGAAATATGGGAGACATGACAGTCTTTAGAGCATGCTGTTTGGAGCCTTGTGGCAACTCTCGAGTCATGGTGAACATGCTTCTATTTCACCTAAGCACTTCAGAGATGTGCGCTCTACCAACGGTAAATGCTGCACAGAAGCAGCTCGCCGTTGGCATGCTGGAGGATTTATGCTGCGTGACCAGATAGTTTAACCCGTCGGGCCCGGAGCGAGGCGTCGCTGCAGCGCCGCATCCCAGGTATGCCACATCGAAAATTTTTATTCCGGATTGCTTTTTTCTGGGTTCTATATATGTTGAGATATTGTACATATACGAAACGATGCATCGGCACCAATTTTGACAGCGACGGGAAGAACGCG
>JALIZH010027736.1:0-55919 GCA_030522465.1 Rhipicephalus appendiculatus
ACATTTCCTTCGATATTCAAGTCGCCCGACGTACGTCGCTAGCTTATCGCTGTATTCGAGAACAGTTTCAAATTCATCTTCCGCGTCTTCCTCTCTAAGGTGAGGCTCTATCGCAGTGTCTGCGTCTTTGAGTTGCCGCTCGGCTAACCGCAGACGTTCTATGAGAACACTCACCTCTTCGAGGTCGACGGCGGAAGTGCTGCTCAGGATCTTGTCAGCGTCACTTGCAACCTGATCACTTTTCCTCTTTTTCTTGAGGATCTCCATAGTTGTTCGATGAATCGTTGTTTGATAAATCGTTGCCAGGAACAGTCGATAATGAACGATGGATGTTTAGTCCATTCCCGGGTTTCGGCACCAACACATGTCGCACAAAAACAGTCGTTTAACGTCTTCGATGGTGAAACTGTTTATTTGCGTAAACAGGAACAAGAAAAAAAGGCGCTTTGAAACTGCTTCGGAAGGGGCCACAAAAAGGCTGGGCAGCGTTCAAGTGAAAACCCAGCCTGTCGTTTTCGTCCTCTGATTGCAACTGCCCGGGTCCGTCCTTGCGCTCCTGTTCGCGTCCCAAAAGGGGAGCCTGTTCTCCCTCCCTCCCTCTCCCCCCGAGTCGCCGCCCCTCGGTGCCATAAATCTGTCAATGCAACACATTCGTTAGCTACAGAGCACTGTGCTCGTGTTGCCGCAGTCGTCGCCTCTGCTGACCTTGAAAGAAACAGTGGCGACTGCGGAGGGAGAAAAGGAGAGGGGGGAAAGGAAACGCAAAGTTACAACAGTCTTCTTTTCATAGCCAACACCATGTTATATAGCTGTCATGAAGAGACACAAACAGTAATAGTTTTCCTAATAGTGCGATCAGCTTCATGTCATGTGTTTACATAGCATAAAATTAATAGATACTGTGCTCATATTGCTTTCTGTGACATTTTATTTTTCAGAGTAAGCCAGAGCAGCGGTGCTTCAAAGACGACAAGTTACACATCTGAAAGACAGAATGGGTCCAGCGAAGGACACTGTTCAGAGCCTCTTCTGATTGTTCAGCAGAACACGAGCAACGGTACATCCACTCAAGCAGGCCGTCGTTCCCCAAGAAAGTCGCCAACAGTGGTACAGTCTAGTGAAGAAAGCTGTTCAGTGCGTCTCCTGAACGTCCAACAGAATACAAGCTACAGTGTAGCCACTCCAGGAGACGATTATTCTCCGAGGAAGTCAACATTGGTAGAAGTAGTGAAAGCAGCTGTTTCAGTTGGAGCCGTCTCAATACAGAACATTTATGAACACCTTACCAATACATTCACTAGCAGGCACACAAATGAAATCTTCAGTCTTACATTAGACCAAGCGAAGTCACCTGATTGGATGGAGTACGGGAGAGGATTAATACCTGCATCAATTACATATGCCGTGTACACAAGAGTGCACACACTGAGAACAAAGATGGGTCCGCACGATGCGAGAACTTTTTAAGAACTGTGATTCGGGCGCATGCCGTATAAACTGCCGCAATGGCTCGGGGCATTGTAATGGAGACAACAGCAAGAGCAACCTATGTATCTTGCACGGGCCACCAAAATAGTTCAAAACAGTGGCATTATAGTTTCAGAAGAAAACCCTTGTATTGGGGCTAGCCCAGATGGTCTAGTTAGCTGCTACTGTTGCCCAAACAGGGTTCTAGAAATTAAGTGCCCTCTCAGCTTGGAAAAGTTCCAAGCAAAGGACATGCGCAGTCACAATGGAAAATTGTATCTGGAGAAACCTAGCAAATGTTATTGCCAAGTGCAAGTTCAAATGGCACTTTGCAAAGTCAGCAGCGCAGATTTTTTTGCCTTCCAAGACTATGCCAACTATGTGCTGCTTTCTGTGCCGTTTGATGTTTTCTTTAATGGTGTTGTAGAGAGATGTGTGTATTTCTTTTTGTCTTATGTTTAACCACACATTGTTCATGAAATTGTGCCAACGTAAAGTCGCATTAAGACAACAGTAGTTCAAGTGTTAACTGATACAAAAACTACTGTATTGTTACAAAGAAAAAAATACAGAAGTTTTGTCATACCACCTTGACTCCGTTTAATCAAATTGTATGGGCATGCACATGCAACTGCATTCTCTCTAGATCACAGGAATCAATGTACACTACTTAGCAGCACATCAGCAGGCACTTGACATGACTATGCATTGAAGATTTGCTCAGTACAGCATTTTTGAACACTTTGATAGGGCATGAGATGCCACTACAGGCGACATGCACAGCTGCGTATCTTTATATCAACAAGGCAACAGTGGGACTGGTGCGGCAATTCACCGCTGATACAAGATGCTTACAAGATGATACAAGATGAATTGCAAATAGACAATCAAACCATCCTCCCTGTGGGAGACTCCAACACAGATGCAAACAGCAGCTAGTTCCTCACTCGTATTGGAAACTATTTGATGCAGCAACCAGTGTATCGGAACGGAACGAAAACCGAAAACGAAAAACGAAAAAAAACGATATTTTTTACCGGAACGAAAACGTAACCGAAATTTTTTTTATCGTTTTTCGTTTCACTCGGAAACTTGACAGTCCGGAACAACTGCGGTCATGAAACGTGAACAATAATGCACATCTCGGAGTACAGGACTAGCGCATACCCCAGGCAAGAATTCCAAAGTAAAGATGAGTTGAAATTGTGTGAAAAACGAGAACAGTGGCAACCATAGATGTTTATATTAACTCAAGTGGACTTTCGTGTGCCCGCGACACATTACAGCGTGGAGAGGGCATTCTCGGCACGCAAGTTTGTTTTATATGAACAGTGGTCTCGCATATGAGAGGTACAATCGATGACGGGCTGCTTCTGAGATCATACTCACTCCCTTGACGCAAAGTATTGAGCGTACTCAAAATATTCGTAATTCACTTTTCAAAAAGTCTGCTATAATTTAGAAGGGCACTGGTTTGCGATGATTTGTAGGAATTCGTGGTACAGTTAGTTGTGCTCCCCTTAAGAACATGGCAAGAACGTGTTCTACCCCTGTCCCACTTTCTTGAGAGGAGCGTGAGTAATTATACGACAAATCCAACAGAGTAAAAGCTCGTTAATTTGAACTCTAATGGGACTATAAAATTGTTCGAATTAAGCGGAGTTTGAATTAGCGGGCAGGCGCTAGAATGAACAGACATCGCGCCACACTGTGCGGAGAGAACCCAGAGAAGCCACCCGGACTCGTTCTTGAAAATTAGGCGATACTACACGTTTGCGGCAGGCAATTTCGTAAATTAAGTTCATGCTCTAACAGCGAACAGAATTTATTGATCAGTCAGTGATACGCCAGAAACAAGCACCCACTTGCATTCACGTGAGCGGTGAGCCTTAATGCCAAAATATACGAAGCTATTTGTGCTCCAAAACACGTTCATTAACATGGCGGAGTTAACACAATCAAAATTTGAAGTCTCTCTTTCTTAGTTCATTTAGAACAATATTGAAATTGTCCAAGGAGACACGGCTAAAGGCAAACATTGCCTGACTGGGCCGAGCCACCCACACAGCAGCAGCAGCAGACAGATGACATTTACAACCATAAAAGCATACATGCAAATCAATCACTACACTTGTTTTACACAGATGAAAGTAATGTGTAATTTAGGTGATCAGTCTGGGCCGATTTCTGCGAGGAGGGACGAAAGCCGGGGGGCTCCCAGTTCGAATTAACCGTAGTAGATACCGACGCGTTCGAATTATCGGGAGTTTTCCCCCATAGAAATACATAGGGCTGTGTCAGTTGGAATTACCTGTAAGTTCGAATTAACCGAGTTCAAATTAACGAGCTTTTAGCGTATTTTTATCGTTACTCTAACTTCAAAATTTCGCATACAAATAAATAACGTTACGAACCGTTATGGAACTTTTTTTTTTCGTTCCCGAACAGAAACGGAACGGAACTTTTTGCGGTGGAACGAAACTAAAACCGTAACGAAAAACATTTCGTTCCGACACCCTGGCAGCAACTCGAAAATTAGCTTAAACGTGTTTTGACGTTGTTTTACGAAACAAACTTATTTCAGGACATTCAACATACACCTAATTTTAGTCATTCAAAAGCTATCATCACTAAGGACAAGTGAAAAGTAGCACATGTTCATAAAATCTTGTTTCTCACCACACCCCTAAATTACATAGATGTGTTTAGTTTTGTGACTATCCTGCGAGTATCTTTTTTTCAGCCATAGTAGTAATTTCCTTTTTGTCACTATTTCACTGAGCTTGCATGAACACTAATCACTCTCTCACCATGACTTTAATTCAAGTGAATACTTTGTCAGGTTAGCAATGGTTGTTTGAATTTCATTTTTTTCTCATTCAAAGAGGAGCAAGAGCAAAAGGCTGTGTGGCTTGACATATGTTCTTACTTCTGTGCGAGTTCACCTTGCATGTACATAATTCTCAATGTAAGTAAAACAATGGAGGTAGAACATTATACAAACACTTCATGAATATATACTCTTTTTACGTAAATTATCATGCACTTATTATGTTATAATTCAGAGGCGCGTGAGAAGTAGCTCCATGATTGTGTCGACAGTATGTAATAAAAGATCTCATAATATATATGATACAGGCAGTTATCTAGCCAAAAATTACATCGCTGATGACATACAGTCCACAAAATTAACATAACATGACCGCACACCACTGTCCAACGCAAAAACAATGTCAGTTGATCACGTGCATACAAGAGTTGTGTAGTGTGCAGCAACATTCATTGATCCATACTTAAATGTTGAAGCAAGGTTACCGAGGTAAATATTTATCCTGGCTGAAGATGGGCTTAGAGAGGTTGACAATGCCTGCTATAATGTTTACAGTGTCGTCAATGTAAGGAAACAGCTCAATTGCAAAGCTCCCCGAGAGAATCTTGAATACTTTCATGCGTTGGATAGCTCGCTCAACATGTACGCGAGCAGCCGCAATACTCCGATTGCTCTCAGCATCTTTCTGCGAAAGTTGTTTCTGTTTTCGCAAAAAGGTGGACGCACCATTGCCACATGATTCTCAAGACAAAGTTTATCAATAAGAAAACCTTTGTTCACCATGACGCTATCAATGGACGGAAGGAATTTCTCCAGTATTTTACTTTGCTTGGTTATGTGAGTCTGAAGCTCTTCCCCCGTAAGCTTGACTCACATAGCTTATGTGCCCACCTGGTGTCTCAGACACCAACACCTTTGCAGTGTACGTACCTTTGTACCAACTGTATGTGAGTAACTGCGGCTCCATATCCTTCGGCCGCTGAAGTGGTATCTCTGTACAGTCCAGAACAGCTCTCACGTTAGGATAGTTCTTGAAGTACACGGGTGAAATTATCGACTACCGCTTCCTTGGTTGGCCAGAACACTGCCTTGCTCAAGCCAAGCACGGTGACAGTCGACTTGAAGATATCTGACGCTGTGGCGCGGTGAATACCGAAAAGGACACCCAAAAAAAGTAAATGGCAGATTGTGGCGCAACTTGATCAAGCTCCAGAGCACTACATCCTCAGTGGGTATGCAGAAGTTCTTTGACTGCATCAGTATACGGCTGTCGATATAGAGATCACACAAATTATAAAAAAGTTCAAGGCATGGAACACCGGTCAGCAAATTGAGGGCTTTGGAATCTCGAACATTCGATATACTCAGCGGCTGGCGTCTTGTGGTGTTTACTGTGTCAACCTGGATACCAATGTCCGCCATCCCTACTTGAATGTTGACAGGAGCATCTGCAGCATGAATAATAAATTTAAGTGAACAAAGAAAGCAGAAATATTAGTGCGTGTGAAAAAAATGTTACCAGTATGCAGTGTCAGTAGTTTCTTCGTGTACAAATTCCACTGCACTGGTGGAGGGCTGCAGCTGATCGTCCACTGCTTCCTCTTGTTCCTTGGCAAAGACCTCTGCCAAGGGTAGATCATCTGCAGATGTAACAGCAGCAGCATCTGTGATAAATTTTGCTCTGCTTTCATTATTGCGTACACACAAACGGTGTACTAGAGCCAGCTGCATGAATTCTGGCAAATAACAGATTTGCTTTGATTGTGCATGTGCAGAATTATGCTCAACTTTTCCTTGCAGTGCTTTTCTTTTTTTATCAATTCATTCCACACACCTCAACTAACCCTATCAAGCCTCTTTTTTATTCATAAACGGTCGACCTTGCATATGAAACACCGTAACACGAAACATTGCGCATAAACGCGCGGCTGCTCCCGCGTTTGTTAACGCTACCTATGGCCAGCGCTGCACCAATAAAATTCGTCACAGATGAAATTTATTCTACACAGCTGCGCTCACTAGCCTCTCACTAATTGCAGCTGGCGATAGAGAACCACAAGGCAGTAGTTCACAAATAAAAACTGAACACAAAAACTACACAAGAGGACAGGAAAACGCACCAACCGCTTTAAATTTAAAAAAGAAAAAAAAACTACGCAACGAAATTACACGAAGACTAGCAAATGGTCACGTTTCCGCATCCCATGTTGCGCTTAACACCCCCCACGTTACGCTACTCAAGGGAAGACAGCTACGTACTGCTTATCTCCAACTCCCGGTTCCGGCGACGCTCGGTGTGTTTCGTAGTCGCCCAACTAATAGCGGCACCTGTCGTCCTTCAAGTGGAGACAAGCTCCTAGTTGCACGTGCTGGGGCTTGTCATTATGCGTGTCTACGTGAACAGTGCTGAGGCTACGTTTTTCGCATTAGACAGAAATCAAACTGCGCTTGAACACGCCGTTTCCAGTAAGTGAACAGCCGTCATTAGTTGGGCAAACTGCATCGCAGAAAAGGTAGCTTCACAATTCTGAAAAGGGTCGATATATCCGTTGTCCCCTTTAAGTACCTTGAACCGTTCTTTCGTGTACAACAGCACACCTACCACTACTGTCTGCTTTCAAGTTCACGGCGAGGCTCACCCACCTGGAGTGCGGAAAAAAAATTACACCATCTCCCGCTAAAGGGAACCATGTGTAGATGTGAAGCAGCGGGAGCTAACGCTTACATTGGCGGTGGCGTTGACGCTGGTGCTCATCGCAGCGTTGCGCAGGACAGAAAACTGGGGAGGCGCAAAGCACGCAGTGATGGAGCGGTGTTTCCTACTGGAACATGCCAATCGCTGCTAATGGGCAATGAGAGACAGAAGACTCCGACTGGACACAGAGACCCGCAGTCCGCTTTTAGATAACGCGCACGCTGCGAATTTATATCGTTCGACAACGGACAGGAGAAATCTCCCACCGGCACAACCTTGCAGGTCAAGTTCTAGTGCCTATATATACGGGGTGGCCAGTGAACGGTTATGCAGCGCGGGCAGTGCTGTGCAGTGGTTATGCAGCGCGAGCAGCGCCGCTGGGAGGGATGCCTAGAGGAGAGAGGGGGGGGAAGGGTAGGAGAGGAGAAAGGGGACGCGCATGCGCAATGGGTGTGTAAACGCCAGGGGAGGGATGCCTAGAGGAGAGAGATGGGGGAGCGTAGGAGAAGAGGTGCGTGGAGAGGGGCGCATGCGCAGTCAGGGTGGTCACGCCGCACACCACCACCACCACCGGATTGAACTTCGCCATAAGATGCTTCACATCTAAAAAAGAAAGCTGCACGTGCACTGCTTGCTAAAGGTTTATAGCTAAACAGGTATACCATAAGCAGTACACGTCCTAAGGCGAATCGCGCTCTCGCACTTTCTTTTTTTCGTTTCATCCTTTCCTTTCATTAGCGATTCCTTTTTTTCACTTACCTCGGTCTCTAAACTGCATACACCATTTGGTGTTGAAGTCTTCAAGTACATTTTCTGATCTCCCAACACGAAGGTCATGGACGAGGAATGGCCATACTCATATCCTTCTAGTTTCCTTTGAAGATAGTGTATACCAGAAGCGACACGACGTGACGTCACTAACTATACCGTTAAAACTAACCCGCCTGGTATGATAAGGCGGCTTCTAGATGTATAGGTCCCCCCAATCGAGACGTCGACAAGACCGCCTCTAGGCACCTTGCCCTTGTTACTCTGCGCCTTGTGCACGCATGCAACATGACTGCGGCTGCTGCTGCTGCTGCTGCTTTGACGGAGGACTCTCTGAAATTTAATGCGACAGAGTGCGTGCGCGACACTGCCGCTTCTACGGCCGACATCCAGGTGCTACGGCTCAACCGAACAGATCCACAGGCTGCAGAAGAATGGCTGCGGCAGTACAGTGCAGCAAGGAACACTTCTTGGATTATCCAACACTCTGCCACGAAGTAAGTGACGGTAACTTTACAGTGTCGCACTTTATAGTGTCTTCGTGGCCTTTTTCATGTATGCATGTTCAGCGTTGCACGCGTGAAGCAACTGCTATCATTACGAGTAAAAATTCAAGGCATGCCTGAATGAAATCGCGAGGTACATTTCGCACTATCCGAAATGGCGTGCTTTAATTGAAATTGATGGGCGGATATTACACCTATGCTATATCTCACACGCCAAAGCTCACTCGAGGTACTAAGCAGTTGCGATGCTTGTTTTTCAAACAACGCAGTAACGAGTGGCACAACAGATCTAATTCCTAGAATAATAGCCTCAAAGGATCGCGCGGGAAGCCGCGCGCATCGTCCCGTGCACACATGTGTGCACGAGTAAAATTTGTCTCTGCTAACTGGAAAGGAGTGCAGCGATGTGAATATATGTTACCAACAATGTTTTCTCACTGGTCGCCTCGCGCATACAAATGCCTTTGTGTGAAAGTGTTTGTGAGCCGCGCACGGCTGAACACAAAATCTTTAAATATAACTACTTGTAGAATTCCGGAAATTCGTACATGTTGTCCTGCATCGCATTAGGAAACATCATGCTAAAATACTTCCGGGCAGAAAATATTGGTTTTTTTTGCGTTTGAAATTTCTGGCGCGAAAGGTGAGCGAAGCACGTGCATGACAAAAACGCGCTCGGACGGGTTTCAAAGACCTTGCACTGTTTTCTGAGTTGGCAGCACTACGGTATCTTCAGCACTACGGTGTAATTCGTTCCCAGCACGGCACGACACGCGCAAGAGCGCGAAAAGAGCGTACGCTCGCTCGCTTGACATCTTCGCCTTTTGCGCCACTAACTTGAATAGCAAAAAAAAAAAAAAAAAAAAAAAAAAAAAAAAAAAAAAAAAAAAGTAGTAAGGAATAGCCAAACGGATTGCAACACTTTTTTTTTCTAATGCGACGCTGACTGTAATAGTCGGGAAATTTCCGTAATAACGCTTGCAAATTCTTCACACGACTAATTTTCACTGTTCATAGGACGCTTGATAGCTTTCGTTGCTTAAATGCATTAATTATTGGTTTTGAGTCTGACACAAAAATTGAATCGTGATTGCTTTAACGTATGGCATCCTAGTGTCGTTAATTGTGATCGATAATGACCAATTTGGGCTTAACTTTTGCACTCTAAGAAAAGATCGAGTAATGAGGGTGTCTTTCTTTCCCACAACAATATTCGTCATCTATCTTGCGTTACTTTCCTTGCATTATCGCCGCGCGCCCGGCACTTTCAGGTCACGAACCATAAGCGCGTTATCAGCGTGACAGCATTCTCGATAAGAAAGTGGCCAGCGCCGAGTTTTCACGAAAGAAAGCGCAAGCAAGCCATATGAAGAGTATCGTTGTGGCACAAAAAGACACCCTTAGGCTCGATCTTTTTTAGAGTGTAGCGCCCCACCGCGGTCGAAGAGCATACACCACATGCGCTTGAGCGTGGCCTCTGAGATTGGCTCCGGCTGAACGGCGCACACTCGAAGTCAATCTCGGAGGACACGGCTCGAGCTTTGGTGAAGTTATCAGCGCGTTTCTTGAACCATGGCCTTGCGTGCGGGAAAGAACTAAACGGCGCGGGTGCGGCAGTATCGGCAAGGATGCGACGCACGAGGCATGCTCTCTTGCCGAAATTTCTGTACCACAAAAAAAAAAAAAAAAAAAAGAAAGAAAGAAACGCACCAGACTCACATGCCTAGCATCCACTTCACTGTCAAGAATGTGTCGGCCTATACAGGGCAGATTATTTTAGAAGGCAGACCGTACTGCTCAATACTTTAGGTAAAAACAATGAATGAAAGTGTTGCCTACCAGTATAGAAGTTTTATATTGGCCTAACAGAAATACAAAGGCAATTTGCAAGCATTGCATGTCTCGCAAGCCTCAATGCAACTTTACACACTATTTGAAATGCTCTGTAAATAGCAGCTCTTTCTTCAATATAATCATAACATTTTAGCAACGTTTGTGGGCAGGTTACAGCATGACCACGCCCGTCCTGTCTATCTCGTTCTTGTGAATGTCTTGCTTTTGCGCTCAAAATTTTCCCTTTAGCTATACATCATGTCGTCGAATTTCAAGTTGTGTTAAAGCATGCACAAGACACACAAAGACCAGGAAGAACATGGGACAGAGTTGAAGTCAGCACTGTGTCCCATGTTCTTCCTGGCATTTGTGTCTCGTGTTGGTGCTGTAATTCTTACGAAGTTAATCATAGAAATTGCACCCAAGCTGGCAGATTTGGAAAAGCGGGCGCTTTGTGCCACACAATGTTCATGGAAACTTGCGAATTTCTACACCAGCTAGTATAAAAAGTGTTGAATGGTTCATACAACAAAAATGGCCTGACAAAGCATGGCAGAAGAGTGAACAGTGAGAAATTCCTGCCTCCCCCCCCCCCCCCCTTTTCCAAAAGAAGACTCGGCAGCTATCTCCAACATAACTTCTTCTTGGTCATGTTGAAGTTTAATAAACACACAGTACTACCACGAAATTCCTAAATGAAAGGGAACAAAAGGAGAGGAAAGAAAAGTGGGTGCTTTGAAAAAGCTGCAGCTGTCTTTTTTTTCCTCTCCTAATGTTCCCTTTAGTCTATGAATTTTGCACTGCTATAATATATTTGGCAATATTACTGCACAGTGTCGTACATTATGAAAGCTGTATCTGAACTATGTACTTGTGGCCTCATTGAAGTGAAGGCCTATATGTGCGCAATTATATCGTTATTGCAGGATGGTCTTTCATGGGGTGTGGAGATGCCAGCACAACAGCCGAAATAAGACTTCCACAAAGCCTGCCGCCAACAGAAACACAAATTGCCCTGCAAAAAAATAGACATAAAAATAAAAAAAAATTGATCAGAGACACAAAAAAGAATGACGCTTTTCTGTGTGGGCTCATACCTCTGTAGACACTCATAAAATTGGCAGACCAACACAATCACAGCACACAATCTGCAGAAGCATTGCGTATGTTGCGTCCAACACAAGAAACAAAGGCTGTTTTCAAAGAATACTTTGAGACTGGCCTGGGACCTGCTGAAGCCATTCGCAGCCATGAGGAGTCCCTTTCTGGAAAGCCTGATGGCCCTCTCCTGCTCGCAAACGGTAGCATAAACCCGATCAGCAGGAGTGTCTACTACTGGCACAAAGAGTGGAGAACTGCCAAATATGGCCCATCTGGAAATCCCCTTCCAAAGCTACTCGAGAAGATGGACGAGTATGCAGCCATAGGTAAGTCTGCATAGGGCATATCAGCCGCAAATACCAGCAGATAAAGCACATCAAAGCCTGACCTTCCCTTAAGACCCTAATGCTACTTGTAGCATTAATTGGTTCACTATAAAATCTGCAGCAAATGAGACGTTATTCCCTGCACATTTTACCATCCCTTAGTTAATAAATCAGCAGTAATGGCGAGTGCTGGTAGGCAGTCATTGAAAACAGAGCACGTTAAAGCTTATCTGAGTGAACCTACAAAGCAGTTTTGAGACCACAACCAGGTACAAATTCTAATCCTAACCTGCATCAACTGCTCGAATTGGTCCTCCACACGGGCGGCAGCAATGTGCTACCATACATTAGCATCGCGAAAGGAAAAGAAGTGTTGTGTGGAAGATGGTGGGACTTAGGAAATGCACAGACAAGGTACCAGCAGAAAAAGAAAATTTTCCATGCGCTGCTTTTCCAAGTAATAGAGAATGAAGCCCCTTATGACTTCGAAATCTTGATGATGATTAATGGGGTTTTGTGGCGCAAGGGCCATGAGTGGCCAAAGAGCGCCATGCCATTTATGCGATGTAAACGTTGACCAATGATTGCGATGACAGGGTGTATTACGGCTGTATAGGGGCCTAAAATCACGCGCTATAAACAAGCGTAAAAGGTGTGTATAGGGTATAAAATTATGGCAGTGATATGTGATGTGATCTATGGGTGTGGAGTGAATTATAATGACCATGGTATATACAAGTAAGCGATCGGTAAAGAGCACGAGTGCCTCCTCCAGGCCTTTGAGGCCAAAGGCTGGGAAGCAGGTGCTTCTGCGAGTAGCTACCGCAGCAACAACCTCTGTTGAGAGGTCGTGCTACGGATTTCCTCGATATATGATGTGAAAGCTATGAATATCTTTTAAAAAAAGCAAACAATGACTCATATTTAAAAATCGGTTCTTCGCCGATGAACATGCGCGGGTGCAGTGGGATTTGTTCTTTGTAGGCGACTTCGAAATCTTCTCATGAAGGTGCCACTGTGACTTCTGCATGTGGAGGACAGTGCTTGTGACTGTCCTCGTACTACACAACTTCGACATAGGCATTAGAAGTGCCTAAAATAATCAGGGACCTTGGATAAGCTGTACTACTAAAGTTCTACTAAAGTACAAGCGCAGTGCTTCCCACAGTAAGCAAATTCATCGAACAGTATTTATCAGAAAAAACCAAGTTTCGGTAAATGGTCACTGTGCTTAACTTAAGGTGAAAAAAAGAAAAAAAATGACTCAGTACAATGTGAGACTTTTGATGGTGAAAGAGGTGTAAAAGACAGTTGGGCAGAACCATTGTAATCATACTCCAACAACTAGGAGGAAGAGATAGGCATGCAAGGTGCACTTGCACTTACTGCATTGAAGAATGAAAGGTGAAGGCTCGCAATAAAATAATGTGTGGATACGCAAGGGTACACAAAATGCAATGTAAGCACTATGCATAAAGTTGTCCCATCAGACAAGGTACAAGCTAATGTTAAAGCAATCTTAGAGGGTTGATTTGGTAAAGTCTGGCTATAGATTGCTGTTTGCATGCTAAAATGGATGCTTGGTTGAGTTGGTACATAGCTAAATAATATAAACAACGCATGAAGGGCACAACACAAAAAAAGAAAACACACGGATGCAGTGCTCAGTTCGAACCGATTTAAATTATTACTTCCATGACTAATGCACTATTATTAAAGGTGATGGCGCACTCGCATTAGACAGCCTATGCCTCCTTTATGGACAAATAAAAAGCAATTTACTCATTAGCAAGAACATTTTGGTACCTACAAATAAAATATTGCTTTTAGGGCTGAGAATATTGACACACAGAAGCGAAAAGTGCAAGTTTATGCGTCTCTTGCTTATGTTTTCAATTTATCAATAACCGCAGTATGGCAAACCAGTTAAAATGTTTGTACTCTACTGTGAATTTGCAGGCACAGATGTTTCGACAAGGAATCTGTCCAGCGACTGCTGGGCGGTCCTTCTTGTCACACCAATTATGCGCCGAGCTCAGCGCCTGGAGTCAGCACGAAACATCTTCGTCGACTCGACATCGTCCTGCGACGCAGATGGCAGCACAGCCACTGTGCTGCTCACATCAACCAAAGCTGGGGTAGTGCCAATAGCTGTGCTTGTGCACAGCTCCCAGAGCAGGGAGGGATACGTCACTACCTTTCAGCTTTTGAAGCAGATACCCATTTTGTTTCGGCAACAAGGAGAAACAAATCTTCGCATATTATGGCAACCTCGAGTTTTTTCTTCACACTGCGTTGCGTCCTTACCTTTTGATCAGCATGAACCAGCTAGCCTAACAACATGTTTTACTAAGATGGTGTGATAAATGCAAATGTAAGCTTGTTAGTAATATATAGCATAGAACTAGCAAGAACTAGACTGCAAATAAAAGCAACCTGGGTGAGAGAAATATGGTGGTATCACCATAGCAATGTGTAGTATCACCTGATCCAACAGATCATTTTCATAAACCGCAAGTGCGGCTTCCCTGTGCTGCATCTTCGCCCTACTAATGGCGGCACCTGTCGTCCTTCAAGTAGAGAGCAGGTCCTAGTGGAACGTGCCATGACTTTTCTGTCATGCGTGTTTATACCAAGGGAGCCCAGTGAACGTTTTCCGTGCCATGGGGTAAGCAAACTGCACTTGAACCCGCTGTTTGCAATAAGTGACCAGCCGCCATAAGTGGGGCAAACTGCATTGGAGGAAAGCTAGCTTTACAATTATGAAAAGGGTCTGTAGACCAAATTGAAAGTTGAAGGAGTGAAAAATGCACCCCATGAAACTGCCATCATGAAAAAAATCAAATGCACCATACCTCAATGCTGCTCTTCGGCTGTCTTAACTATGCTTGACCTTCCCATAGAGACACCCCAACATAGATGAAATCAATTGCTAGGTGGCTTCCCCATGAGAATCGTATACAGCATTCATCGCTTACGTTTATAGCATGGAGCGCACACATTACTAGATGACCATGTTCGTGTCTCTTGTATTCAGATGAAAACTTGAACTTAATGTCCGACTTCTGTGGAAATAATGTCAGCAATACTAAGCCAAAAATAGCACTTTTCTTCGGAATATACAGCTTTTCTTTGGTAATTAGCCAACCATTTAAAAGTACTGAGCAAAGCCATTTACTCTTGCATGTACAACTTCAAGGGAGATAGGCTCTCTTTGGTTCAATTCATGGAATCTCTTGCGTGGGAATCGCAACGAATCCAGAGGCTTGAAGAATGGACTGTTGGGCGAGTTGGTATTCCATGTTTCAAGAAAGTGCGAAAGTGCGAAGAATATAAAGGAAGAAAAACCCCCAAAAAACCATACGTGCGTGCACGAACCCAAAGACCACTACATTTGCGCATCAAGATATCCAATCTCTAATTGATGCAGTGCCACGGAGGGCTTAGCGACACAACTAACACCAGCTTTTAAAATAAAATACGCTTCCACCAGCTCACGTGTCGTACGATCCTTATGCCGCGCAATGACTTTGGTTCTTCTGAAATCTGGGCTGCAGTTACACTGACGACAATGTAATGATAGGTTAGTTGAAGGCTGTCCTTTCATAGAAAAATGTCAGTTGTTAGTATGCGCTTGTGTTGTTCCCGTCTCTCTTCGTCCACGTTTTTCGCGCACTTTCTTGAAACCAGAGGCTTGAGTCACACCAGGACCGTAACTAGGGCGAAGATGAACGGGTTCTGACCCCCCCCCCCCCCGAAATTTTCTCATGCTTTAACTTTGAGTGATACTAAAGCATTGACACGCCTTCACATCGATCACCAGTTGCCAAAGTTAGCCGTTCTACACATAAACACACCCCGAAAAAAATTCCTGCGTACGGCCCTGAGTCACACACAGCTATACTGTAAAATGTGGCTTTCTGCAAAACAAAATGATGGAGTTTACTGTATTGGGCAAATAATGCTTACTTTTATCACATCAACATGCGTCATGTCTACCTGGTCTACATGAATTGTTTATCCAATCTTGGCATATCTTGCACCACACCTTTTACTTTTCTGCAATGGAATTACCTTGAGCACATAGAAGCTATACAGAAAATTAGCTAATATTCCTAACACGAAGCGATATTCGGTATACTAAACTAAGAGCAATGCACATTGTGATTCATTATAAACAAGTTTCACTGTTAATGGCACATAAACTATTAGAGACATCAGGAGAAAATACTGCATTTATGTCCTAGTTGAAAACATTATTTTTGTCAAACTTGTTACCATCAGGCACCAGAGGGGTTAATGAGCGATAATTCCAGCGCAGAAAAGTTAGTTAGTTAATTAGGTGTTTTATGGCGCAAAATCAGCTAAGGGTATGCTGCGCCAGACACAAGGTGTTAAGAAGAGGGTGGCAAGATGATGAAGCTCTAAAGCTTATTTAAAAGACCACATTCTTTCAGAATGTTTAGCACGTCAGGCAGGGGTACTAGAGAGTTATCTCCCAACAGCAGAGCAGGGTGTAAAGGTATGTGTTGTTTGTATATTATGCTGAAATTTTTTTTTCGGTGCGTTTCCACATCCGGGCATGTGATATAATGCGCATAAGTGTTAGCGGTTCTTGACATTTTTCACATATTGGCTGTTCTTCCTTTGTGAGTAAAAAGTTGTGTGTCATGTGTGTGTCCAATGCGAAGTCGGCATAATATAACTTCGATAAACCGTTGTTGGTGACGGCAGGTCTTCCATTCACCGAGTATGGGCTTCGCCAGGTGGACCTTGTTATTCGTGCATATGTCCCACTGTTGTTGCTGACATTTTGCTAGTAGAGCCAGACAAATTGTTCGCTGGGTGTCTTAAGGGGAATTTTCACTTTTGCTACTGTTTTGTGTGCTGCCAAGGAAGGATATTTATCTGCTTTTTCGTTTTCAGGTATCCCACATGACTTGGGACCCAGCAGAACCGGATCGAAACTACCTGGCTGTTTAAAGATACCAGGTTTAAAATGTCACCCACTAATGGCTCACACTCGGATTCCATATGTAGAGCTTTTAGTGCGCTTAGTGAGTCGGTGTATATGATTGCTTGTATTTACCAGCGATGATTTTCCTAACTGCTTCACTCAAAACATAAGCTTCTGCTGAAAAAATAGAAAAACTACGAGGTATTCTCACAGAAACTGCACTTTCCGCTGTCACGATCCCAATTCCCACATGGTTTTCTGTTTTTGAGCCATCTGTGTAAAATGGTTTGTAATCCTTATATTTATACTGAAGTGTTTGGAATTCTTGAATTATGTGTACTGGTGGACTGCCTTTTTTGTTGAAACGGCTTAGTGAAAACTCGCAAAGCTGTGACGGGTCGAACCATGGCGGCAGTGTGCCTCGAAGCGTAGGACAAGTGGTTTGATTAGGTTCGGTTTGTTTAGGTAGTGTAAGCGCGAGTTACACTTCGTGGCGATTTCGTAGCAGATGTGTTCAGGTGACGACCTTATTCTTAAAACATATGACACGGTTAGTAATGCCCTTCGATGACACAGGGAAGGCTCGTTGCATTCTACGTATTCGCACCTAAAATGAAATCCAGGGGGCGCTGCGCAGTTAGGCAACACTGGCAGTGATGGCGGGTGCAGTGAGGTCGGCGAGCAGATTATCGCTGGGAGAAATACTGCGTTTCTTGGATTGCGACGTTAATTCGCGATGTTTTGTTGAAGCGAGCGAATTCTTGGCGCTGAGCACCTTATTTTGGTTGGTGCGAAGGACAAATTTGACGACGAAATGGATGTTGCTGCTCTGTGCGTCCAGACGTCCGGCGTAAACTTGGACCCACACGATATCGTAGTGCGGCTGCAAGGCGTTTTTAGGGAGCCTGAAATTGCCGATGGCCAGTGCTCCTGCACTGCAGGCTTCTCTGCAAAGTGCAAGCACGTATCAGCCGTGCTCATCCACTGCTACAGGTAAGTGCTGCTGCGCTTTCAGATGCGCAGTCATCCTTCGACAATGGGCATGCTTAATGCCTAGAGGAGCGCAGGGGCTTCTCATGTATCTCAGCTGACCCGCGCTCTTGCATGGAATTGTGGTGCCGTCAAATTTTGTTGCTTACCCGCATTTATCACTGTGTATCCCACGTAAGCCACGATTATCCGACGTAAGCTCACAAGTCGAGAAAGTTGAGCGCGCAGTACCTGAAGAGCGAGGCACAAGCAGTGCATTTCTCCGCGGGCGTAATCGAGCAAGCATCTCTAAACTGTACGACATCCTGAGTGCGCGTGAAAGCCACTGCACAAGCACCACATTCCCATTTTAGATGCGAAGCATCTTAGCTCGGGGCTATGTCCGTCCCTCCCGCGTCCCGCGTCCGGCCACTTTCATGAAGTAGGGAAGCACCCACTATGCGAACGAGAACACTGTAGTACAATATAAGGCCGTCAACCACCACTACAGTCACCAGAGTCATGGCCGAGAGCACAGAGAGGCTGCTTAGCAATGGCTAGGTAGGTGGTGTGTGTCGCCCAGGTTGACTCCATTCCTCGGTCTTGCTTGCATGTGTTTGTGTCGCCGAGGTTGACTCCACTCCTCGATCTTGCATGCATGTGTTTGGGTGGGGGAGGGCGGGCTTAGTCCGTCCCTCCTTCCCGCGTCCTACACCACCACAGCGCATGCGCGTCTCCTTACTCTATCCTCTCCTACGCTCACGCCATTTCTCTCCTCTAGGAATGCTCTACTGTACGGAGCGGCGCCGGCGTCCTACACCCCCCACAGCGCTTCCCCTTCTCCTCTCTCTCCTCTCCTACGCTCACCCCCTTTCTCCCCTCTAGGAATCCTCTACTCTACGGAGCGGCCCCCGCATCCCACACACCGACAGCGGATGCGCGTCCCCTCCCCCCTATCTCTCCTCTCCTACGCTCACCCCCTTTGTATACTCTAGGAATCGTCTACTCTACGGAGCGGCGCCCCCCGTCCGACATCCCCACAGCGCATGCGCGTCCTCTCCGCCTCTCTCCTACGCTCACCCCCCTTTCTCTACTCTAGGAATCCTCTTCGCTACGGAGCGGCTCCCGCGTCCCACAGCGCATACGCGTCCTCTCTCTCCTCTCCTACGGTTCCCCCCCCGCTCTCTGCTCTACTCTTCGGAGAGGCACGCGACGGGTGGTGCGACAGCTGCATACTCCGCTGGGGGGGCACCACGGTAGTTCCGCTGTATAAAAATGACGGAGCGGCGACGTTTCTCCCGCTCAAGCTAACCATCTCCCCGCTGCTTCGCATCCACACATGGTTCCCTTTAGCGGGAGATGGGGAAGTTTTTTTTAATTTTTTCCTGAGCTAACTAACAACGTGTTGGGGGACGAATTTTTTAAAGCCCTAGGGAATTCTGAAGGGGCTAGGTACCTTTTTTCTGTTGTTTCTTTTCTAATAACCGTTTGTCAGTAGCACGAACAAAATCCATGCTTCATTTACTGAAGCCACTTTTCAGAGGCCCAGAATATGATGGCATACACGGGGTACAAAAGGGCCAGCCTTTTTTTTTTCTCACACTTGCCGATGTGAACTGCTGCGGATGCACGGCAAAGTTCGCGCTCATCGATCACCTGACAAGAGCAGGCAGCACTGTTTATATGTACAGACAGATAACCTCATTACCTGCAAATCTGATGTAATAAGCTTTGGTTTAGCCTGTTTTTGCTGATTTTGGTTTTTCATTCATAAGTACTTGATACTTGAAAATGCGCAAAAAGACGAGCACAAAAGATAGGAAAAACACTGGACAAGCGTCGTCGTGCAGTGTTTTTCCTATCTTTTGTGCTTGCTGTTTCGCGCATTTTCTAGTATGAATCCAACCCAACTCGCCCATCATCGTGCATGCATAAGTAGGCACATGCACAGTTTTTCTGCTAGAAAACTCTGTCTGGTACTTAGTTATCTTGTCATATAGACATTCTAAATTCAGAGGAGGTTTCAGTGTTCCTTTATTGTTGCGAAATATTTTTGTTTCGTTCATCTTTCTCTGCATGTCAAAGTGATAAATTGGTGGTGATAGCTGCATGACTTGCCAACGGTGAGAATGTCTTGCTGTGTGCATGTGCTTCTCGTTTGCATATAGAGATGCTGTACCTATTGTTACACACCACTTTGGTTATGTTATGATGGTTTAGACATGTAACGAAGTTGTCGCATAATATTTTTAACCTCATTCTTGCAGGGCAGGTATTGGGTCTCTGCAGGTGCTTAGCTGCACAGACGTGCAGTGTGCATGGAATGTGAAGAAAAAAAGTGGTGCAGGACATGTATGCACCATCACCACTGAGTAAGTTTTGCCACGTCAAACCACCACCTCCTGCACCCCGTATCCCTCCAGTAGAACTCCAAAGCATGGCAGAAGTTCTGCGTAACAGTGCACCGACATCTGCACTCGCAATCTATAGGTACTCATTTATTTCTTGCTTATCTACCATCCAGCTTAGAGTGCGTGAAGATGTTCGGGCTTTGCCTAAAATGCTATTCCAAGGACCAAGAAATTCATCTTCTATTTGGAAAACCAATTAGAGCAATCATGTTGATACTTTCTTTCGAATTTGTCAGAACCCTCGTTAGAATTACTCAAGTATTTTACTTTTGCTGCGGCCACCTGGTTTTGCTTGCATACTACATGACCAAAACACCAGTCATGGGACCAGAGCTGCTGACAAAGTTATCTTACTAAATATCTCTTTTCTATGAAATTGTTGAACAGCAATGACACTTTCATCAATATAAAATACGTTTGACAAAGTTGAACAGAACAAACTTTATTTCGTTAAGATGCTGTAGTTGCCCTGCAGTCGTTTCATACATTGTTGAAGTGGAAAGCTGGGCAAGTTGGTACTCGTTCATGGCCCTGTCCTGTTCCATATTATAGTCCCCTGTTATTTGTGGTTGTCTGCACCATGAAAGTTTTATACACGTTACAGTGGTTGCTAATTAGTTACATTATGACAAGTTGGAATGTATCTATTCGTAGCAGCTCGCATTGAGAATGCGGGACAAATCAAGGATGCACAAATGCTTGCATGTGTGAAGCATGTGTCCCATATTTTCCTTGTAGGCCACTGTAGGCAATTGCTCCCTAATATCTGTGCTGTAGGAAGAGCTCACCATCTTTCGAAGCTGCCGGGCAGCATGCTGAATTTGTGTGTTTGTGTGCATGCATGTTTGTTACAGTACCACACGGACATGTTGCGCTGTCGTATTTGTTGGCTTGGAAAAGTGTGCTAAAAATTGGCCGGACTGAAGAGGTGCATGGCTGTTACTTATTATGGCCTTTGCAATGCGGCTGTTTTCACCTTCCACAGCACTCTTATAAGCGTTACTGTGACCTTGCTGCTGTGGTAGCCTCCGCCATCCATGCAAAGTAAGGGCGAAAGCGCATGCTCGCTTTTAAATTCCATCTTAACTTGTTATCGCACAAAGACTGAACAGACGCGGACACAGCGCTGTCGGTTCTGTCCCTGTTTCTTTGTGCGCTAAGAAGTGAAGATGGACAACCAACATGCCCAAGCATACGATCTTTAAATTTCAGTGGGATGTGCAGCGTTTGCACGGTAAAGAATGAAAATGGCCAGCATAAGTTCACGTCATAGCTCCAAAATAGAAGGGTTCGGATTTTTTGTTTTCATAACGTGAACAATAAAAAACTAAGAAATGGTGCTGCACATTTCGAGAAAACAAACCTCTATTGACAATGAAAATAAAAACTCTGCATGCAGAATGTTAGTCTACTTCCATGTCAATGTTTGGAATGTTAAAAACTTGTCTTTCACAATGAAATTCTGGCTTGAAATATTTTTCAGCTACGTAGCGACCAGTTCTGCATCACTCACAAATTGATGAAAGGCCTTCAGCCATATTTTACACTCACAGCAGTGATGTTCCGTCCTGGACAGAAGAATTCCCTTTCCGAGGCCCGAAAATTCCCCATTTCCGGCATTTTTCCCCCGCATACATCGCCAAAAATCCCCGCATATTTCCCTGCACAAAACAAGCTTACATATATATATAGTATTCGACGTGTTTCAGGCTCTTCCCATCGCTTTTTCTTCTTTCCTGCCCAACTCAAAGCATCGCCTCTGAGATCGGCTTTTAATACTACGAAAGAGCTATCTTAGAGCTCGCTTTAAGCGGTATGCGATGCGGAAGGAATGCTGTACATGCTCATGCACACGGCCACTGCATAAGAAGAAAAGTTTATTATTGTTGGTTTTTTTTTTGTTACTGAGTGACGTGGCGTACATTAATGTGCCTAGCAGACGCTCTGTATCTATATGCACCACATTTTGTACAAAAAGCACGTCATCTTTTCAATAATGGTGACTAAATATTGTGAAATAAAACAAGCTTTTTTGGTGGTATTTAACATTTTATTGACTTGATTAGGAACGGTTCTGCAAACTACCGTAAAGAAAAAAACAAATAAATGTGAAGTGACTAGAATATATATTTACTGGGTCTTTAGAACCCAGTCAATATATATTGACTGGGTTTTTTAAAAACTATGGTCTTTAAAAAACGAACCTTAGAGGCTGTGGTTTGGCGCGCTACATGCGCCAGAAACGATTGCGACATGCGAAAGCCTCATGTCCACAGTCTTTTGATCGTTATAAAAAAAAAACTTCGCCGCCCCTCAAAATTCCCTGCAATATCGCGAAGATTCCCTTTTTCCCTTTCGTCCAAAATGACTGTCGAAAATTCCCTGAAAAAGGGAAAATTCCCTGCACGGAACATCACTGACTCACAGTAGGGAACGCACGTGCACATGTTCCCATGGGAAGGCCTATAGCGACTGATTCAGTGCTTTGCTATAGGGTGATTCCACGAGAGATCGAACATGCATGTCCGGTCGAAATTTTTGTTTTGTCTGGGTTTTTTTATATGTTATGCGGGCACATTTAAAGTGCACGGAACCGGAAAAAATTTTATTTCCGAAAAACGCTCCGAGCGCGAAAAAATATTTGAAGGTGGCGGCGAGCGCGTCTTGGTTTTGCTTTGTATTTCGCGGCCGAATTTAATGCGAACTGTAAACGTGGCGCCGAAATTTTTTCGTGTTGGTCTTAATAGGCATTACTGTGAACTACATCCATGCTTTTTTGATGCTGTCCTCTAAACGCAAAAAATGTAAAAAAAATGGCAAACACGGCCCAAATCGAAAATGTTTGCTAAGTTTGATGCGTCTTCGCCCGTTTGCTATTTTACACAGAAACTTCAGAACTGTGCCACACATAGTAAAAGGCCGTTAAAATACTTCTGCGAAAGATCGTTCTTCTACAAGCAGCGTAAAAAAAGAAAATAATTGTTAAACAAGCAAGTTTTCTCAAAAAAAGCCCATTTTCAAAAAACAAAATAAAAAAAACCCCGGTCTCAATTTTGACGAAAAAATTTTTTATCGAAAAGCGCTTATGTCAATCAATGCACGGTTTCAATATCATATATCCTCATTTGCTTTGTTAACGAGATATAACGGGCCAAAGTGACCCTTGCTGTGTGTTCTCACTTCAGTGATTTTGATGGTTGTTATCAGTTAACGCTCGGTGTGTTTCGTAGTCGCCCAACTAATAGCGGCACCTGTCGTCCTTCAAGTGGAGACAAGGTCCTAGTTGCACGTGCTGGGGCTTGTCATTATGCGTGTCTACGTCAACAGTGCTGAGGCTACGTTTTTCTCGCATTAGACAGAAATCAAACTGCGCTTGAACACGCTGTTTCCAGTAAGTGAAAAAGCCGTCATTAGTTGGGCAAACTGCATCGCAGAAAAGGTAGCTCCACAATTCTGAAAAGGGTCGATGTATCCGTTGTTCCCTTCAAGTACCTTGAACCGTTCTTTCGTGTACAACAGCACACCTACCACTACTGCCTGCTTTCAAGTTCACGGCGAGGCTCACCCACCTGGAGTGCGGAAAAAAAATTTACACCACCTTCCGCTAAAGAGAACCATGTGTAGATGCGAAGCAGCGGGCGCTAACGCTTACACTGGTGGCGGCGTTGACGCTGGCGCTCATCGCGGCGTTGCGCAGGAGAGAAATCTGGGGAGGCGCAATCACGCAGTGATTGACCGGTGCTTCCTACTGGAACATGCCAATCGCTGCTAGTGGGCAATGAGAGACAGAAGACTCCGACTGGACACAGAGACCCGCAGCCCGCTTTTAGTTAACGCGCACGCTGCGAATTTTTATTGTTCAACAACGCGCAGGAGAAATCTCTCACCGGCACCACCGGAGGTCAAGATCCAGTGCCATATATACGGGGTGGCCAGTAAACGGTTATGCAGCGCGAGCAGTGCTGTGCAGTGGTTATGCAGCGCGAGCAGCGCCGCTGGGAGGGATGCCTAGAGGAGAGAGAGGGGGGAAGGGTAGGAGAGGAGAAAGGGGACGCGCATGCGCAATGGGTGTGTAAACGCCAGGGGAGGGATGCCTAGAGGAGAGAGAGGGGGAGCGTAGAAGAGGTGCTTGGAGAGGGGCGCATGCGCAGTCAGGGTGGTCACGCCGCACACCACCACCACCACCGGATTGAACTTCGCCATAAGATGCTTCACATCTAAAAAAGAAAGCTGCACGTGCACTGCTTGCTAAAGGTTTATAGCTAAACAGGTATACCATAAGCAGTACACGTCCTAAGGCGAATCGCGCTCTCGCACTTTCTTTTTTTTCGTTTCATCCTTTCCTTTCATTAGCGATTCCTTTTTTCCCTTACCTCGATCTGTAAACTGCATACACCATTTGGTGTTGAAGTCTTCAAGTACATTTTCTGATCTCCCAACACCAAGTTCATGGACGAGGAATGGCCATACTCATTTCCTTCTAGTTTCCTTTGAAGATAGTGTATACCAGAAGCGACACGACGTGACGTCACTAACTATACCGTTAAAACTAACCCGCCTGGTATGATAAGGCGGCTTCTAGATGTATAGGTCCCCCAATCGAGACATCGACAAGACCGCCTAAGGCACCTTGCCCTTGTTACTCTGCGCCTTGTGCACGCATGCAACATGACTGCGGCTGCTGCTGCTGCTGCTTCGACGGAGGACTCTCTGAAATTTAATGCGACAGAGTGCGTGCGCGACACTGCCGCTTCTATGGCCGACGTCCAGCTGCTACGGCTCAACCGAACAGATCCACAGGTCTGCAGAAGAATGGCTGCGGCAGTACAGTGCAGCAAGCAACACTTCTTGGATTATCCAGCACTCTGCCACGAAGTGACGGTAACTTTACAGTGTCGCACTTTATAATGTTTTCGTGGCCTTTTTCATGTATGCATGCTCAGCGTGCACGCGTGAAGCAACTTCTATCATTACGAGTAAAAATTCAAGGCATGCCTGAATGAAATCGCGAGGTACATTTCGCACTATCCGAAATGGCGTGCTTTAATTGAAATTGATGGGCGGATATTACACCTATGCTATATCTCACACGCCAAAGCTCACTCGAGGTACTAAGCAGTTGCGATGCTTGTTTTTCAAACAACGCAGTAACGAGTGGCACAACAGACCTAATTCCTAGAATGGCCTCAAAGGATCGCGCGGGAAGTCGCGCGCATCGTCCCGTGCACACATGTGTGCACCAGTAAAAATTCGTCTCTGCTAACTGGAAAGGAGTGCAGCGATGTGAATATATGTTACCAACAATGTTTTCTCACTGGTCGCCTCGCGCATACAAATACCTTTGTGTGAAAGTGTTTGTGAGCCGCGCATGGCTGAACACAAAATCTTTAAATATAACTACTTGTCAAATTCCGGAAATTCGTACATGTTGTCCTGCATCGCATTAGGAAACATCATGCTAAAATACTTCCGGGCAGAAAATATTGTTTTTTTTTGCGTTTGAAATTTCTGGCGCGAAAGGTGAGCGAAGCACGTGCATGACAAAAACGCGCTCGGACGGGTTTCAAAGACCTTGCACTGTTTTCTGAGTTGGCAGCACTACGGTATCTTCAGCACTACGGTGTAATTCGTTCCCAGCACGGCACGACGCGCGCAAGAGCGCGAAAAGAGCGTGCGCTCGCTCGCTTGACATCTTCGCCTTTTGCGCCACGAACTTGAATCGCAAAAAAAAAAAAAAAAAGTAGTAAGGAATAGCCAAACGGATTGCAACACTTCTTTTTTTTCTAATGCGACGCTGACTGTAATAGTCGGGAAATTTCCGTAATAACGCATGCAAATTCTTTACACGACTAATTTTCACTGTTCATAGGACGCTTGATAGCTGTCGTTGCTTAAATGCATTAATTATTGGTTTTGAGTCTGACACAAAAATTGAATCGTGATTGCTTTAACGTATGGCATGCTAGTGTCGTTAATTGTTATCGATAATGACCAATTTGGGCTTAACTTTTGCACTCTAAGAAAAGATCGAGTAATGAGGGTGTCTTTCTGTCCCACAACAATATTCGTCATCTATCTTGCGTTACTTTCCTTGCATTATCGCCGCGCGCCCGGCACTTTCAGGTCACGAACCATAAGCGCGTTATCAGCGTGACAGCATTCTCGATAAGAAAGTGGCCAGCGCCGAGTTTTCAAGAAAGGAAGCGCAAGCAAGCCATATGAAGAGTATCGTTGTGGCACAAAAAGACACCCTTAGGCTCGATCTTTTTTAGAGTGTAGCGCCCCACCGCGGTCGAAGAGCATACACCACATGCGCTTGAGCGTGGCCTCTGAGATTGGCTCCGGCTGAACGGCGCACACTCGAAGTCAATCTCGGAGGACACGGCTCGAGCTTCGGTGAAGTTATGAGCGCGTTTCTTGAACCATGGCCTTACGTGCGGGAAAGAACTAAACGGCGCGGGTGCGGCAGTATCGGCAAGGATGCGACGCACGAGGCATGCTCTCTTGCCGAAATTTCTGTACCACAAAAAAAAAAAAAAAAAAAAAAAAAAAAAAAAAAAAAAAAAAAAAAAGAAAGAAAGAAACGCACCAGACTCACATGCCTAGCATCCACTTCACTGTCAAGAATGTGTCGGCCTATACGGGCAGATTATTTTAGAAGGCAGACCGTACTGCTCAATACTTTAGGTAAAAACAATGAGTGAAAGTGTTGAAGTTGAAAAAGTGAAGCCTACCAGTATAGAAGTTTTATATTGGACCTAACAGAAATACTAAGGCAATTTGCAAGCATTGCATGTCTCGCAAGCCTCAATGCAACTTTACACACTATTTCAAATGCTCTGTAAATAGCAGCTCTTTCTTCAATATAATCATAACATTTTAGCAACGTTTGTGGGCAGGTTACAGCATGGACCACGCCCGTCCTGTGTATCTCGTTCTTGTGAATGTCTTGCTTTTGCGCTCAAAATTTTCCCTTTAGCTGTACATCATGTCGTCGAATTTCAAGTTGTGTTAAAGCATGCACAAGACACACAAAGACCAGGAAGAACATGGGACAGAGTTGAAGTCAGCACTGTGTCCCATGTTCTTCCTGGCATTTGTGTCTCGTGTTGGTGCTGTAATTCTTACGAAGTTAATCATAGAAATTGCATCCAAGCTGGCAGATTTGGGAAAGCGGGCGCTTTGTGCCAGACAATGTTCATGGAAACTTGCGAATTTCTACACCAGCTAGTATAAAAAGTGCTGAAAAGTGTTGAATGGTTCATACAACAAAAATGGCCTGACAAAGCATGGCAGAAGAGTGAACAGTGAGAACTTCCTGCCCCCCCCTTTTCCAAAAAAAAGACTCGGCAGCTATCTCCAACATAACTTCTTCTTGGTCCATGTTGAAGTTTAATAAACACACAGTACTACCACGAAATTCCTAAATGAAAGGGAACAAAAAGGAGAGGAAAGAAAAGTGGGTGCTTTGAAAAAGCTGCAGCTGTCTTTTTTTCCTCTCCTAATGTTCCCTTTAGTCTATGAATTTTGCACTGCTATAATATATTTGGCAATATTACTGCACAGTGTTGTACATTATGAAAGCTGTATCTGAACTATGTACTTGTGGCCTCATTGAAGTGAAGGCCTATATGTGTGCAATTATACCTTATTGCAGGATGGTCTTTCATGGGGTGTGGAGATGCCAGCACAACAGCCGCAATAAGACTTCCACAAAGCCTGCCGCCAACAGAAACACAAATTGCCCTGCAAAAAATAGACATAAAAATAAAAAAAAATTGATCAGAGACACAAAAAAGAATGACGCTTTTCTGTGTGGGCCCATACCTCTGTAGACACTCATAAAATTGGCAGACCAACACAATCACAGCACACAATCTGCAGAAGCATTGCGTATGTTGCGTCCAACACAAGAAACAAAGGCTGTTTTCAAAGGATACTTTGAGACTGGCCTGGGACCTGCTGAAGCCATTCGCAGCCATGAGGAGTCCCTTTTTGGAAAGCCTGATGGCCCTCTCCTGCTAGTAAACGGTAGCATAAACCCGATCAGCAGGAGTGTCTACTACTGGCACAAAGAGTGGAGAACTGCCAAATATGGCCCATCTGGAAATCCCCTTCCAAAGCTACTCGAGAAGATGGACAAGTATGCAGCCATAGGTAAGTCTGCATAGGGCATATCAGCCGCAAATACCAGAAGATAAAGCACATCAAAGCCTGACCTTTCCTTAAGACCCTAATGCTACTTGTAGCATTAATTGGTTTTCCAAGTAATAGAGAATGAAGCCCCTTATGATTTCGAAATCTTATCATGAAGGTGCCACTGTGACTTCTGCATGTGGAGGACAGTGCTTGTGACTGTCCTCGTACTACACAACTTCAACACAGGCATTAGAAGTGCCTAAAATAATCAGGGACCTTGGATAAGCTGTACTACTAAAGTTCTACAGTACAAGCGCAGTGCTTCCCACAGTAAGCAACTTCATCGAACAGTATTTATCAAAAAAACCAAGTTTCGGTAAATGGTCACTGTGCTTAACTTAAGGTGAAAAAAAGAAAAAAAATGACTCAGTACAATGTGAGACTTTTGATGGTGAAAGAGGTGTAAAAGACCGTTGGGCAGAACCATTGTAATCATACTCCAACAACTAAGGAGGAAGAGATAGGCATGCAAGGTGCAGTTGCACTTACTGCATTGAAGAATGAAACGTGACAGCTCGCTATAAAATAATGTGTGGATACGCAAGGGTACACAAAATGCAATGTAAGCACAATGCATAAAGTTGTCCCATCAGACAAGGTACAAGCTAATGTTAAAGCAATCTTAGAGGGTTGATTTGGTAAAGTCTGGCTATAGATTGCTGTTTGCATGCTAAAATGGATGCTTGGTTGAGGTTGGTACATAGCTAAATAATATAAAGAGCGCATGAAGGGCACAACACAAAAAAAGAAAAACACACGGATGCAGTGCTCAGTTTGAACCGATTTAAATTATTACTTCCATGACTAATGCACTGTTATTAAAGGTGATGGCGCACTCGCATTAGACAGCCTATGCCTCCTTTATGGACAAATAAAAAGAAATTTACTCATTAGCAAGAACATTTTGGTACCTACAAATAAAATATTGCTTTTACGGCTGAGAATAATGACACACAGTTAGAAGCGAAAAGTGCAAGTTTATGCGTCTCTTCCTTATGTTTTCAATTTATCAATAAGCGCAGTATGGCAAACCAGTTAAAATGTTTGTACTCTACTGTGAATTTGCAGGCACAGATGTTTCGACAAGGAATCTGTCCAGCGACTGCTGGGCGGTCCTTGTTGTCACACCAATTATGCGCCGAGCTCAGCACCTGGAGTCAGCACGAAACATCATCTTCGTCGACTCGACATCGTCCTGCGACGCAGATGGCAGCACAGCCACTGTGCTGCTCACATCAACCAAAGCTGGGGTAGTGCCAATAGCTGTGCTTGTGCACAGCTCCCAGAGCAGGGAGGGATACGTCACTACCTTTCAGCTTTTGAAGCAAAGATACCCATTTTGTTTCGGCAACAAGGACGTACAAATCTTGGCATATATGGCAACCTCAAGTTTTTTCTTCACACTGCGTTGCGTCCTTACCTTTTGATCAGCATGAACCAGCTAGCCTAACAACATGTTTTACTAAGATGGTGTGATAAATGCAAATGTAAGCTTGTTAGTAATATATAGCATAGAACTAGCAAGAACTAGACTGCAAATAAAAGCAACCTGGGTGTGAGAAATATGGTGGTATCACCATAGCAATGCTGTAGTATCACCTGATCCAACAGACCGTTTTCATAAACCGCAAGTGCGGCTTCCCTGTGCTGAATCTTCGCCCTACTAATGGCGCACCTGTCGTCCTTCAAGTAGAGAGCAGGTCCTAGTGGAACGTGCCATGGCTTTTTCTGTGATGCGTTTACACCAAGGGAGCCCAGTGAGCGTTTTCCATGCCATGGGGTAAGCAAACTCCACTTGAACCCGCTGTTTGCAATAAGTGACCAGCCGCCATTAGTAGGGCAAACTGCATTGCAGGAAAGCCAGCTTTACAATTATGAAAAGGGTCTATAGACCAAATTGAAAGTTGAAGGAGTGAAAAATGCGCCCCATGAAACTGACATGAAAAAAAATCAAATGCACCATACCTCAATGCTGCTCTTCGGCTGTCTTAACTATGCATGGCCTTCCCATAGAGACACCCCAACATAGATGAAATCAATTGCTAGGTGGCTTCCCCATGAGAATCGTGCGTTTATAGCATGGAGTGCACACATTACTAGATGACCATCTTCGTGTCTCTTGTATTCAGATGAACACTTGAACTTACTGTCCGACTTGTGTGGAGATAATGTCAACAATACTAAGCCAAAATTAGCACTTTTCTTCGGAATATACAGCTTTTTCTTTGGTAATTTACCAACAATTTAAAAGTACTGAGCAAAGCCATTTACTCTTGCATGTATAACTTCAAGGGAGATAGGCTCTCTTTGGTTCAATTCATGGAATCTCTTGCGTGGTAATCGCAACGAATCCAGAGGCTTGAGTCACACCAGGACCGTAACTAGGGCGAAGATGAACGGGTTCTGACACCCCCCCCCCCCCCCCCCGAAATTTTCTCATGCTTTAACTTTTTGAGTGATACTAAAGTATTGACACGACTTCACATCGATCACCAGTTGCCAAAGTTAGTCGTTCTACACATAAACACACCCCGAAAAAAATTCCTGCGCACGGCCCTGAGTCACACACAGCTATACTGTAAAATGTGGCTTTCTGCAAAACAAAATGATGGAGTTTACTGTATTGGGCAAATAATGCTTACTTGCGTGCTTATCACATCAACATGCGTCATGTCTACCTCGTCTACATGATTTGTTTATCCAATCTTGGCATATCTTGCACCACACCTTTTACTTTTCTGCAATGGAATTACCTTGAGCACATAGAATCTATACAGAAAATTAGCTAATATTCCTAACATGAAGCGATATTCGGTATACTAAACTATGAGCAATGCACATTGTGATTCATTATAAACAAGTTTCACTGTTAATGGCACATACAATATTAGAGACATTAGGAGAAAATACTGCATTTATGTCCTAGTTGAAAACATTATTTTTGTCAAACTTGTTACCATCAGGCACCAGAGGGGTTAATGAGCGATAATTCCAGCGCAGAAAAGTTAGTTAGTTAATTAGGTGTTTTATGGCGCAAAAGCAGCTAAGGCTATGCTGCGCCAGACACAAGGTGTTAAGAAGAGGGTGGCGAGATGATGAAGCTCTAAAGCTTATTTAAAAGACCACATTCTTTCAGAAAGTTTAGCACGTCAGGCAGGGGTACTAGAGAGTTATCTCCAAACAGCAGAGCAGGGTGTAAATGTATGTGTTTGTATATTATGCTGAAATATTTTTGTCTGTGCGTTTCCACATCCGGGCATGTGATTATAATGTGCATAAGTGTTAGCGGTTCTTGACATTTTTCACATATTGGCTGTTCTTCCTTTGTGAGTAAAAAGTTGTGAGTCAAGTGTGTGTGTCCAATGCGAAGTCGGCATAATATAACTTCGATAAACCGTTGTTGGTGACGGCAGGTCTTCCATTCACCGAGTGTGGGCTTCGCCAGGTGGACCTTGTTATTCGTGCATATGTCCCACTGTTGTTGCTGACATTTTGCTAGTAGAGCCAGACAAATTGTTCGCTGGGTGTCTTAAGGGGAATTTTCACTTTTGCTACTGTTTTGTGTGCTGCCAAGGAAGGATATTGATCTGCTTTTTCGTTTTCAGGTATCCCACATGACTTGGGACCCAGCAGAACCGGATCGAAACTACCTGGCTGTTTAAAGATACCAGGTTTAAAATGGCTCACACTCGGATTCCATATGTAGAGCTTTTAGTGCGCTTAGTGAGTCGGTGTATATGATTGCTTGTATTTACTAGCGATGACTTTCCTAACTGCTTCACTCAAGGCATAAGCTTCCGCTGAAAAAAATAGAAAAACTACGAGGTATTCTCACAGAAACTGCACTTTCCGCTGTCACGATCCCAATTCCCACATGGTTTTCTGTTTTTGAGCCATCTGTGTAAAATGCTTTGTCATCCTTATATTTATACTGAAGTGTTTGGAATTCTTGAATTATGTGTTCTGGTGGACTGCCTTTTTTGTTGAAACGGCTTAGTGAAAACTCGCAAAGCTGTGACAGGTCGAACCATGGCGGCAGTGTGCCTCGAAGCGTAGGACAAGTGGTTTGATTAGGTTCGGTTTGTTTAGGTAGTGTAAGCCCGAGTTACACTTCGTGGCGATTTCGTAGCAGATGTGTTCAGGTGACGACCTTATTCTTAAAACATATGACACGGTTAGTAATGCCCTTCGATGACACAGATAAGGCTCGTTGCATTCTACGTATTCGCACCTACAATGAAATCCAGGGGGCGCTGCGCAGTTGGGCAACACAGGCAGTGATGGCGGGTGCAGTGATGGCGGGTGCAGTGAGGTCGGCGAGCGGATTATCGCTGGGAGAAATACTGCGTTTCTTGGATTGCGACGTTAATTCGCGACGTTTTGTTGAAGGCGAGCGAGTTCTTGGCGCTGAGCACCTTATTTTGGTTGGTGCGAAGGACAAATTTGACAACGAAATGGATGTTGCTACTCTGTGCGTCCAGACGTCCGGCGTAAACTTGGACCCACACGGTATCGTAGTGCGGCTGCAAGGTGTTTTTAGGGAGCCTGAAATTGCCGATGGCCAGTGCTCCTGCACTGCAGGCCTCTCTGCAAAGTGCAAGAACGTATCAGCCGTGCTCATCCACTGCTACAGGTAAGTGCTGCTGCGCTTTCAGATGCGCAGTCATCCTTCGACAATGGGCATGCTTAATGCCTGGAGGAGCACAGGGGCTTCTCATGTATCTCAGCTGACCCGCGCTCTTGCACGGAATTGTGGTGCCCTCAAATTTTGTTGCTTACCCGCATTTATCACTGTGTATCCCACGTAAGCCACGATTATCCGACGTAAGCTCACAAGTCGAGAAAGTTGAGCGCGCAGTACCTGAAGAGCGAGGCACAAGCAGTGCATTTCTCGGCGGGCGTAATCGAGCAAGCATCTCTAAACTGTACGACATCCTGAGTGCGCGTGAAAGCCACTGCAGAAGCACCACATTCTCATTTTTATTTTTTCCTGAGCTAACAACAACGTGTTGGGGGACGAATTTTTTAAAGCCCTCGGGAATTCTGAAGGGGCTAGGTACCTTTTTTTCTGTTGTTTCTTTTCTAAGAACCGTTTGTCAGTAGCACGAACAAAATCCATGCTTCATTTACTGAAGCCACTTTTCAGAGGCCCAGAATATGATGGCATACACGGGGTACAAAAGGGCCAGCCTTTTTTTTTTCTCACACTTGCCGATGTGATCTGCTGCGGATGCACGGCAAAGTTCGCGCTCACCGATCACCTGACAAGAGCAGGCAGCACTGTTTATATGTACAGACAGATAACCTCATTACCTGCAAATCTGATGTAATAAGCTTTGGTTTAGCCTGTTTTTGCTGATTTTGGTTTTTCATTCATAAGTACTTGATACTTGAAAATGCGCAAAAAGACGAGCACAAAAGATAGGAAAAACACTGGACAAGCGTCGTCGTGCAGTGTTTCTCCTATCTTTTGTGCTTGCTGTTTCGCGCATTTTCTAGTATGAATCCAACCCAACTCGCCCATCATCGTGCATGCATAAGTAGGCACATGCACAGTTTTTCTGCTAGAAAACTCTGTCTGGTACTTAGTTATCTTGTCATATAGACATTCTAAATTCAGAGGAGGTTTCAGTGTTCCTTTATTGTTGCGAAATATTTTTGTTTCGTTCATCTTTCTCTGCATGTCAAAGTGATAAATTGGTGGTGATAGCTGCATGACTTGCCAACGGTGAGAATGTCTTGCTGTGTGCATGTGCTTCTCGTTTGCATATAGAGATGCTGTACCTATTGTTACACACCACTTTGGTTATGTTATGATGGTTTAGTCATGTAACGAAGTTGTCGCGTAATATTTTTAACCTCATTCTTGCAGGGCAGGTATTGGGTCTCTGCAGGTGCTTAGCTGCACAGACGTGCAGTGTGCATGGAATGTGAAGAAAAAAGTGGTGCAGGACATGTATGCACCATCACCACTGAGTAAGTTTTGCCACGTCAAACCACCACCTCCTGCACCCCGTATCCCTCCAGTAGAACTCCAAAGCATGGCAGAAGTTCTGCGTAACAGTGCACCGACATCTGCACTCGCAATCTATAGGTACTCATTTATTTCTTGCTTATCTACCATCCAGCTTAGAGTGCGTGAAGATGTTCGGGCTTTGCCTAAAATGCTATTCCAAGGACCAAGAAATTCATCTTCTATTTGGAAGACCCATTAGAGTAATCATGTTGATACTTTCTTTCGAATTTGTCAGAACCCTCGTTAGAATTACTCAAGTATTTTACTTTTGCTGCGGCCACCTGGTTTTGCTTGCATACTACATGACCAAAACACCAGTTATGGGACCAGAGCTGCTGACAAAGTTATCTTACTAAATATCTCTTTTCTATGAAATTGTTGAACAGCAATGACACTTTCATCAATATAAAATACTTTTGACAAAGTTGAACAGAACAAACTTTATTTCGTTAAGATGCTGTAGTTGCCCTGCAGTCGTTTCATACATTGTTGAAGTGGAAAGCTGGGCAAGTTGGTACTCGTTCATGGCCTGTCCTGTTCCATATTATAGTCCCCTGTTATTTGTGGTTGTCTGCACCATGAAAGTTTTATACACGTTACAGTGGTTGCTAATTAGTTACATTATGACAAGTTGGAATGTATCTATTCGTAGCAGCTCGCATTGAGAATGCGGGACAAATCAAGGATGCACAAATGCTTGCCTGTGTGAAGCTTAGTTAGTTAGTTATTTGGTTTTTTATGGCGCAAAAGCAGCTGAGGCTATGCTGCGCCAGACACAAGGTGTTAAGGAATAGACACTGAAATGAGCTTTTACAGCTTGCTTAAGACGTTACATTCTTTCAGAAAGTTTAGCACGTCAGCCAGGGGTACTATAGGGTCATCTCCTAGTAACAAAGCAGGGTGTAAAGGTACGTGTTGTTTGTACAGTTTGCTGAAATGTTTTTGTCTCTGTGTTTCAATGTTGGGACATGTGATTAAGATATGCATAAGTGTTAACGGTTCTTGGCATTTTTCACACGTTGGTTGTTCTTCCTTTGCCAGTAAAAAGTTGTGTGTCAAGTGGGTGTGTCCAATGCGGAGTCGACATAACACAACTTCGATAAACCGTTCTTGGTGACGGCAGTTCTTCCATTCACCCAGTATCGGCTTTACCAGATGGAGCTTATTGCTCGTGCACGAGTCCCAGTGTTGTTGCCATTTTGTTAACAGCGCTAGACGGATTGTTCTCTGGCTGTCTCTTAAGGGAACTTTTATTTTTGTAAGTGTTTTGTGTACTGCTAAAAAGGCGCACTCATCTGCTTTTTCGTTGCCAGGTATCCCAACATGGCTTGGGACCCAGCAGAAACGTATAGAAGTTACCCCGCTATTTAAAAGTACGATGTTTAAAATGTCGCCAACTAATGGTTCGCACTCGGATTTGACATGTAGAGCTTTAAGTGCGCTTAATGAATCTGTATATACGATCGCTTTTTTGTGTTTGCCAGCGATGATTTTTCGAACTGCCTCATATAAAACGTAAACTTCGGCTGTAAAAATAGAGATACAATGAGGTACTCTCACACTAACTGCGCTTTCCCCTGTCACGATTCCAATACCCACATGATTTCTTGTTTTCGATCCATCCGTGTAAAATTCAGTGTAATCTCGATATTTGTCCTGAAGTGCACGGAATTCCTGAATGATATGTTCTGGTGGGGTGGATTTTTTCTTTAGATGGCTTAAAGATATATCGCAAAGCTGAGTGAGATCCAGCCATGGCGGTAGTCTGGGTGGTTTAATGGCGACATCAAGTGCTTCTTCAGGGATGACATATGTCCGGCAGTATTCCTCGAAACGCAAGACAAGCGGCTTGATTAAGTCCGGTTTGTTAAGGTAATGTAAGCGTGAATTACACTTTGTGACAATGTCGTAGCAGATGTGTTGTGGTGATGACCTTATTCTTAAGACGTATGACAGAGTTAGTAATGGTCTTCGGTGACACAAAGGAGGTTCGTTACATTCCACATATAAGCTCTCCACTGGTGATGTTCTGTAAGCACCACTGGATAGACGTAGGCCGAGATTGTGCACAGGGTCAAGACGCCGAATGTAAGACTCCCGTGCCGAGCCGTAGACGACACAACCGTAATCTAAAATACTGCGCACGATGGAACGGTAGATGCGCAGCAGGCAGAGTCGATCAGATCCCCAGTGCTTATGAGATAACATCTTTAGAAGGTTGAGTGCTCTATTTGCCTTAACTTTTAGTGCGTTTATGTGGGAAAGGAAATTGAGTTTTTGGTCAAATGTAACTCCTAGGAATTTGTATTCTTGTTTTACCGGCATTTCAATGTTGTTTAGTTTAAGAGCAGGGTCAGGGTACAATCCACGTTTTTGCGTAAAGAGAACGGCGGTGGTTTTTTGTGCCGAAAAACGAAAACCGTTTTGGTCAGCCCATTTCGTAAGCTTATTGATTGTTATCTGCAGTTGCCTTTCACAGGATTGTAGGCTGGAGGCCCGACAGGCGATCTGAAGATCGTCAACGTAGACGGAGTGCATGGTTGTGGGAGGTATGACCTTGTTGATGGAGTTCATTTTGACTATGAAGAGTGTTGTGCTCAGAATGCAACCTTGCGGTACACCGTTTTCTTGGACAAATCTTCGTGAGAGCACTGTGCCCAGACGTACTTGAAATGTTCTGTTCGATAGGAAATCATACAAACAGGTCAGAATTCTTCCGCGAATCCCCAAGTCAGCCAGGTCTCTAAGAATTCCATGTCGCCAGGTTGTATCATATGCTTTCTCTAGGTCAAAGAAGACCGCGAGACAGTGCTGCTTGTGTAGAAATGCACCTCGTATTTCCTGTTCCAGCCTAACAAGATGGTCAGTGGTCGAACAGCCCTTTTTTGTATCCGCACTGGTGTATGTCTATTAGGTGCTCTGATTCGAGAATGAAAGTGAGTCTAATGTTTATAATGCTTTCGTATGTTTTCGCGAAACAACTTGTTAATGCTATGGGCCTATAGCTGCTCGGGGATGTTGGAGATTTACCAGGCTTTAGAAACGGTATGACTATTGCGTTTTTCCAACATTCCGGCATCGTACCAGTTTCCCATATTTTGTTAAAAAATCGGAGCAGTACATTTGTCGATGCTTGGGATAGATGGGCCAGCATTGTGTAGTGTACACGGTCAGGACCTGTTGCCGTTTTTTTACCGGCCGAGACTATTCTGTTTAATTCGTGAAGTGTGAGTGGCTGGTTATAATATTCATTTGAAGCACTCGTAGTGGGCAGGCTCTGTTTTTCAGCGGATTCTTTGTATTTAAGGAAAGAGTTTGTGTAATTCGCTGATGATGATACAGTATAGAAATGTTCGCCTAAAAGGTTGGCCTGGTCTTGTAGTGTTGTTTGTGTGCCTGGGCTTGTAAACAGTGGTATTGCGTATGATAAGTACTGTCCTCTAAACTTCCTCACCTGATCCCAGATATGTTTCGATGTCGCAGAACTCTTAATGGATGATATATATTTTTGCCATGAGCTCTTTTCCGCTTGCCTTCGAATGAACCGCGCTTTGGCTTTTGCCTGCTTAAAGATTACCAGGTTGCTATAAGTAGGATACCTTCGTAAGATTCCCCAGGCCTTGTTTTGCTGTTTTTTAGCTTCGGTGCATTCCGTGGTCCACCAAGGATTTAATTTTTTGCGCACAACACCGGACGATTGCGGTATCGCTTTTTCTGCCGCTGAAATTATAGCCTGTGTTATCCTTTCATTAAGCTCCTGAACGGAAAGTTCTGGTGAGAAAACCGCTTCAAGATTTGCGTTCTCAGTAAAAAAGTGGCCAGTTGGCGAGTTGCAATTTCCATCGGCGTGGTTTGGTTGCAAATGTTTCGTAGGACGGTATGAGTTTGATTATGGCGGGCTGATGGTCACTGCCATATGATGTGTCGAGGACTTCCCATTTAGGGTCGCTAAAAAGACATGGTGAACATAAAGCGAGATCTAAACAGCTAAAAGTGCGTGAGGTTGGTGAAAAATAAGTAAAAGCACCTGAGTTTAAAAGGCAGATATCATTTGACAGAACAAAATCTTCAACTGTCTGTCCTCTTCGATCAGTTTTCTGGCTACCCCAAAGAGTAGAGTGTGCATTAAAATCTCCTACTAAGATAAAAGGCTTTGGTAGCTGTTCTATTAAGTTTTCTAAGTTTCTAGTGGTAAAATGGGTGTGGGGCGGGATATATAGCGAACAGATGGTGACGGTTTTGTACGATAAAATGGTGACGGCTACGGCTTCGAAGGGTGTATTCAGTTGGACATCTCGAGTAGGAGTGCCCCCCCCCTGCACTACTATGGCTACTCCTCCCGACAAACGGCTGGAGCATTCGCGGTCCTTTCTGGCAACTGTGAATCCCTTAAGCACTTGTTTATGTTTTGTACCTAGGTTTGTTTCTTGAAGGCAGAATGCTACTGGTGAGAACTTGTTTATGATGTCCTTTATGTCACCTAAATTATGTAGTAGCCCTCTGCAATTCCAGTGTACGATACAAGCCATAGTGATAAAAGTAGAAAAAACTAAAAAAGATGAGGTTTAGATTGAGCAGTTGGTATCAATATATATAGGTGACGTGTGTTCGTAGCAAATACATATTGCTAGCGAGAGCGGTAACCGTTCAGGTTACCGGTCCCTTTTTTGTGTGTTTAGGACAATTTTTTTCTTTTTTAGTGCGCTCCGAAGAGCGCTGCTCCTTCGGCGTCGATGACGCCATGGTTCTTCCATCGACCTCCATAGCCTTATCAGAGGCACTGGAGGATCGAGGGCCTGGCCCTGAGACGCGCGTCTCGGGCCTTGGTGTCCGATTGAGTCGCGGGGCCTGCACAGACAGAGTCTGTGGGCCCGCCTTTGATGATGATGGAGCAGCACTGGCTGCTACCACCACGGGGGCAGGTGGAGCTGCTGCGGGACCACAGGCGGTGGCCGCTGCAGGCTCCTGAAGCTGTCGTGGTGCTGCCCCCCTGCCGCACCACGCTAGCAAAACTTCTCTGAGGCAAGACTCCAAGCCTCTTCCTCGCATCAAAAAATGAAATTTTTTTCTTTAACAGTGAGGGCAATGACTTCTTTTTCTTTCTTCCAACAAGGGCATGATCTAGAATAGGCCGGATGGTCGCCTTTGCAGTTCACGCAGCAGGGGGATTCCTGACACGTGTCAGCCGAGTGGCCATTGGCGCTGCACTTGGCGCATGCCTCTTTGCTTCTACATGATTGTGATGCATGGCCGAACCTTTGGCATTTGAAGCAGCGCCTCGGGTTCGGTATGTATGGTCTCACGTTGATCTTGAGATATCCTGCGTCTAGAGAGCTGGGGAGAGTGCTTGTTCCGAAAGTTAGGATGATGTGTTTAGTTGGGAGTTGTTCGTTGTTTCGTCTGATTGTTATTCTTTGGACCTTTATGACATTTTGGTCTTGGAAACCCTCAAGGAGCTCCTCGTCACTCAAGTTCAGGAAGTCTTCTTCTGAGATAACGCCCCTGCAGGTGTTCGGCGAACGATGGGCGGTGATTGTGACGTCAGTGTTGCCGATGCTGACTAGATCATATAGCTTTTCTATTTGTTCTTTCTTTTTCAGTTCTATTAGGAGGTCTCCGCTGCTCATTTTGGATGCTTTGTATTCTTTACCGATAGCTTCTCCGAGAGATTTCGCCACCAAGAATGGGGATAATTTACGCAGGCTTGAAGTTCCTTCACTGTGCAAGACGTGGAAACGAGGAAAGTTGTCAAAGTCGGTACGGAGATTAAAGTGAAAAAGGTACATCGGTGCGACCTCTTTTTTAGAGGCCGATCTGGAAGATGGGGGAAAGCGTCTGCCATAGGATGGTTTTGAAGTTCGGCGGCGGTGGTAGCCACCCACCACCGAGCCCAACATGGGGGCGCTACAGGTTTCAAGAACCTGCGAACGCCAGCTATACACCGCCGCTATAACCCAATATTCATACCCAAGACTGGATATGATACACAAGGTTAACCCTCGCCGCCTGGAAAGTTGGAAGTGAATAGAAGAGAGAAGAGGACAGGAAAGATAAAAAGTGATAGAGAAAGACGAAGATGTGGGGAGAGAGAGAGAGGTAGGAAGAGGCGACTGCCGATTTCCCCTGGGTGGGTCAGCCCAGGGGTGCCGTCTACGTGAAGCTGGGGGCCAAAGGGGTGTGTTGCCTCCGCCGGGGGGCCTTAAAGGTCCAATCACCCAGCATTGGCTCAACCCCCAGGATCCCCTTTTCCCCGGACACGGCTAAGCCACGCACGGCTACGCGTGGGGAGGGGATCGAAACCCCCCCGTTGGCTCGGGTCCGTGGTGACGCCACTCACCAAACGCCTGCTTGCGCAGACGCCCCTGCGGGGCCTGTGTGAAGCATGTGTCCCATATTTTCCTTGTAAGCCACTGTAGGCAATTGCTCCCTAATATCTGTGCTGTAGGAAGAGCTCACTATCTTTCGAAGCTGCCGGGCAGCATGCTGAATTTGTGTGTTTGTGTGCATGCATGTTTGTTACAGTACCACACGGACATGTTGCGCTGTCGTATTTGTTGGCTTGGAAAAGTGTGCTAAAAATTGGCCGGACTGAAGAGGTGCATGGCTGTTACTTATTGTGGCCTTTGCAATGCGGCTGTTTTCACCTTCCACAGCACGCTTATAAGCGTTACTGTGACCTTGCTGCTGTGGTAGCCTCCGCCATCCATGCAAAGTAAGGGCGAAAGCGCATGCTCGCTTTTAAATTCCATCTTAACTTCTTATCGTACAAAGACTGAACAGACGCGGACACAGCGCTGTCGGTTCTGTCCCTGTTTATTTGTGCGCTAAGAAGTGAAGATGGACAACCAACATGCCCAAGCATACGATCTTTAAATTTCAGTGGGATGTGCAGCGTTTGCATGGTAAAGAATGAAAATGGCCAGCATAAGTTCACGTCATAGCTCCAAAATAGAAGGGTTCAGATTTTTGTTTTCATAACGTGAACAATAAAAAACTAAGAAACGGTGCTACACATTTGGAGAAAACAAACCTCTATTGACAATGAAAATAAAAACTCTGCATGCAGAATGTTAGCCTACTTCCATGTGAATGTTTGGAATGTTAAAAACTTGTCTTTCACAATGAAATTCTGGCTTGAAATATTTTTCAGCTACGTAGCGACCAGTTCTGCATCACTCACAAATTGATGAAAGGCCTTCAGCCATATTTTACACTCACAGCAGTGATGTTCCGTCCTGGACAGAAGAATTCTCTTTCCGAGGCCCGAAAATTCCCCATTTGCGGCATTTTTCCCAGCATACATCGCCAAAAATCCCTGCATAGTTCCCTGCACAAAACAAGTCTATATATATATATATATATATATATATATATATATATATATATATATATATATATATATATATATATATAGTGTTCGACGTGTTTTAGGCTCTTCCCATCGCTTTCTCTTTCCTGCCCAACTCAAAGCATCGCCTCTGAGATCGGCTTTTAATACTACGAAGGAGCTATCTTAGAGCTCGCTTTAAGCGGTATGCGATGCCGAAGGAATGCTGTACATGCTCATGCACACGGCCACTGCATAAGAAGAAAAGTTTATTATTGTTGGTTTTTTTTTTTGTTACTGAGTGACGTGGCGTACATTAATGTGCCTAGCAGACGCTCTGTATCTATATGCACCACATTTTGTACAAAAAGCACCTCAACTTTTCAATAATGGTGACTAAATATTGTGAAATAAAACAAGCTTTTGTGGTGGTATTTAACATTTTATTGACTTGATTAGGAACGATTCTGCAAACTACCGTAAAGAAAAAAATAAATAAATGTGAAGTGACTAGAATACATATCTAGAATACAATATATATTTACTGGGTCTTTAAAACCCAGTCAATATATATTGACTGGGTTTTTAAAAACTATGGTCTTTAAAAACGAACCTTAGAGGCTGTGGTTTGGCGCGCTACATGCGCCAGAAACGATTGCGACATGCGAAAGCCTCATGTCTTTTGATCGTTATAAAAAAAAAAACTTCGCCGCCCCTCAAAATTCCCTGCAATATCGCGAAGATTCCCTTTTTCCCTTTCGTCCAAAATGACTGTCGAAAATTCCCTGAAAAAGGGAAAATTCCCTGCACGGAACATCACTGACTCACAGTAGGGAACGCACGTGCACATGTTCCCATGGGAAGGCCTATAGCGACTGATTCAGTGCTTTGCTCTATACATGTCCCTTATACACCTGTCACATGGCAAACCTAACATCATTTACAACGAATGTCGCTAGGTAATTTTATCTGCCTGCTGTCATATGACGAAAATAAATATTTTAAAATGATGTCCATTACCTTAGCCCTCTTGAGCCATCAATTTGAAATAATATGAAAATCTATCAAATAACCTCGAAAAAAAATTTTATTACTAAAAAGTGCAGCCACTTTACACAATTTGCCACAGCTGTGCGACACAAGCGAAGTCAAGCCAAGAGCCAAGTGAAAACCAACATAGCCGAGGATATGATTAGCGTTCTGATGGAGCATGGGAGCATAACTGACTCTTCGGCTGCAGAAACTAGACGGCAGCAGCTAATTCGTGTAGTCACCACTTTGATAATCAAAACGCGTGCAATCGGACGATCAACACCCGCGATCCAGGCAACAATGACAACAGAGCACAAATGAAACATGGCCGGCGTCCATGCCCGTCCTACTACTGTAGCCGAGAAAAATGTATTGCGCTTAAACCATTTGTTAGTCAATATAGTGAAGAATAAGTTACTGAAGAATGAAAAAAAAAGTTGCATCTCAATAGCCATCTAGGGTCAAGACTATGCATTCGGTTCAAAATCGAATGCGAATATGTTTCGTGAACTCATTCGACAGATAATGTCGTTTTCATCGAATGGCATCAGCTTCCCCGTGTGACAGCCCACAAATGACATCACAAATGGGTGGCATTCGCTGTAAACTACATTAGATTTGCCGTGTGACAGGGGTATTAAGAGTTTAAAAGTTACCATCACGTCCACACACGGGCATACAAAGAGTACCAGATTGTATCTAGCTAGCAGCGTACAGTGTATGAACTGTGCTATTCATAAGCTACGCACAGCACAAGAATGGTTCTTTCAAATGCGATGCATTATATGTTGTATGTACAGTACTTATGGATTGAAACAGGACAATTCAGGGTTAAGTAACGCACATACTTTCGTTCCCATAATCTTTACTACGGGTCAAACAGCGCAATTTCAACTCGAACGTGTATATCTGTGCCAACACTATCCTCAGTGACCAGATTAGTCATGACATGACATCGTCATCTCTAGCAATGGTGCATGCCAGTTGTTATACCAAAAAATTTGATCTCGCATTTGAATGCGCGAGTACTGTACACGCTTCTTTTACTCAAGCCTTCATTACAGTGACTTCCTAAACTTTTCCTTCATAAATTAATTTTTTTCTCCATCCATGCAGTGCCAGCAAGCGCAAGCAAGGGACAGACCATTGTTCGATGCCACCTGCTGCTCAGAGTGGTTAGTATTGCTAACATCATTATAAAATTTATCTTTTTAATCCCTGTAACAAGGGACAGAAGATCAAGCTTCGACACAGCAGGCGCTGAACTACTAGTACTGTACCCAAGTATGTGGCACAGACTTCGTAGTGATGTATAATTGTGATGGGAAGCGCTGCGAAATCTGAATACTTGGGTTGGATTTTGGCACGGACACTAATTTTTTTTAATCTACCCTTTATGAAGGTCATGTGGGTTGTTGTACTGCATACACTTTCAAAGAACAGAATTTGGTGAGGCACTTGAAGGTTTTGCCTAAAAAAAATTGAAGGACACTTTGTACATTCCAAAGTGTGTTCGGCGAAAGCGTGTGGCCATTCCATTGACGGAAAGACCGACGGACGGACAGACGTACAGACGGACGAACACCGGACGGACAGACGGATGGACAGACGGACATCCGGACGGACGGACGGACGTGAGACATTAAAGGCTTTCGCCTTAAAAGTTATTTTCATCCGAGCGAAAGCTCTCCGAGCAATACCAACCATTTAACAATTATAAAAAAGTTTATAGTATTTTTCTGAATTTTATGCAATGTTGCAGTTCCTGTAGTTTTTCAATTAGCACGCATGGTGTATGCATCCCATATGACGACTATGAACACAGACTTTTAAGCCCGCTAGTGTGACGGACATTGCAAACGAAAGCGTGGAAATGCGCCAGGTCGTTTTAAGCTTCTTTACGATAATGGCATTTGCAGCAGCAGCATCGGGCATGTGGAAATCTGTTATGAGAGTGCAGACCACCACGCAAAGCAACAGCTAGCAGATTACCTGCAAAATGGGGTAATTTGCATGCACTGCCTTTTTAACCGGCTAACTACAAGAGACTCGCATTTTTGTACGAACATCAGAACATGTGGCAAGATCTCGGTGGAAATGAAAAGAACATGCATTCTAGTGAAAGGTTCAAGCATTCCTTCTGCAATCTCAGTAGGCGTATGTTTTTGAATCACATTAAAAAATCACAAAAGAAGGTATCTCGTATGACCTGGTGGGAGAGCCTTGAAGCTTGATTGTAGAGTTTTTCACTTTGCTCTATGTAGTTTCATGCTTTAATCTAAACCTTAATTATAGCTGATAATTCGAGTATGTACGTTATAATCCATCCCTACTCTATTCTTTGTTGCTTATGAGGTAAAAGGAGTTGCATTCTGCAAAGTGGGTCTGCCTCCACGGCAACTAGTGGAACATGCTGAGCACATGCGCGCAGAGTGCATGCACAAGCAACAAGCCGTTGCGAAAACACTAACTGTTCTCGCGCTCGGCCTGCGCTGTTTGCAGCATGTGTTGTGTTTACATCATAGTTGCCACCATAGCTCGGCACACTCACTCATGAGTGCACTCAACTCACACTCACTCATTTGAACGTGGTGAGTTGAGTATGAATGAGTACTCATGAGTGTGATTGGACGTGAGTGTGAACGTGAGTGAGTACTCATGAGTGTGAGTGGAGGTGAGTGTGAACGTGAGTGAGTACTCATGAGTGTGAGTGGACGTGAGTGTGAACGTGAGTGAGTGCGAAGGCTGAAAAAATTGTGGTGAGTGAGTTTGAGTGAGTACTCCCTTAAATTGCCGACCTATGGTTGCCACAGACCAAAATATTTTCAGTATGAATGCTTCACGGCATTTTCCACGGTACCATTTAATAATTGGGCACTCTGAACAATAAGCTTTCTGTTCCAATAACATCTTGACTTGAGGGAGCTGGTACATGCTCGGATGAATGCAGTGCAACTTAGACGAAGACATATGAAACGTAGAGAAGCACCAATTTACAACTGAGTTAATTTGCACTTCAACAGGCCCTTTTTTATGCACAATACTAGGCTGTATCAACCAAAACTTTTTTTCGGGTGATACAGCTTTTGTTTGAGTATCCATTGAAATGAAGAAAATGTGGACCTTTAAGGTAATGCTAAAGAAATTATAGACAAATGTCTGTGCTCTCATGAGGCTCACCAAATTTCATTTCATCCACTGGTTATTGAGATTTGAGTTACTTGTGTGCCTTTTATTTATTTTCACTGCAACGTTTCATTTACTTTTTGATTTATCAAAAATAGTACTCTTGTTTAAACATTTTGCATCTGAACTTACTGGCCGACTAAGTAATGGAAAGAAGTTGAAAACGTCATGCATGCAGCAAGTGGCAAAGTGAGCTGTTATCATAAAATAGTTCGCATCATCACACTGGAAGATTTTAGTCGTAATGTAAAAGAAGCCCTATCAAAATATCAAATTCAAGTTGAATGATGCCTTGTCTCTACAGTAGTATCACGATGCTTGGTAGAAGTGCAGGTAACCTTACAATTTTTTCACAGCCTGCATTCATGTTGATAATTTAATTGGGCACATGATGACTGCAGTGCTGCTAAATAGCTATAGGGTCTTCAGTGATGCTTCTGTCATGCGGTTGTGTGGTGCCGTTTGTCATGTAATATTGGGGCTTGCCATTCCTGTGTTCATATGGCGGCTACAGCCGCAGTGCAAGTTCTATCGAGCTTTGACAGAACGTACTTTTATTTTCCAGCAAAAAGGTGCATTTCAAGCTGTCCTCCTCCACTCCTGGAGCTGCTCAGGAAGAAGATCAGAGATATTGAAAACACTGAGCCAGAAGATGTGCTTATGTTCATCTGCAGTGCATACAGTGCTGAGAGTGCAAGAAGCGAAAATAGAAGAACTCACACGTGAGCAGGCAGATTCATCACACTGGCACAAATACCGCAAAGGGCTAGTAACTGCCAGTATTGCACACTCTTGCATGAACAAGGCAAAGGCAGTTTTGAAAATGAAAGGCCCTGTCAACATTGAACCTTCCATGGCCCAAATTCTTAGGCCCCGCAATATAACCACTGAAGCAATGCGGGCGGGCATCACGAAAGAGCACAGTGCTCGCGTGATGTACAAGAAGTACCAAGAGGCTCTCGGGCATTAAGTGACCGTTGAGCAGACAGGGCTCATCCTGCATGAGCATTTCCCAATCATGGGGTGTTCGCCTGATGCACGAGTTTCATTTTTGTGCTCTTGTTGTAAAGGGAAGCGACGTCTATTAGAAATCAAATGCCCGGTTAGACTTGAGAACTCGTACAGTAACTTCGAGCAGTTAAGACCCAAGCTGGAATATATCACTCAGCTCAATGTTCAGATGGGTATCTGCAAGACTGAAGAGGCTCACTTTTTCGTTTTTTGCAGTGAGAGGGAATTCTGCTGCACAACAGTGCAATATGATGATGCATTTCAAACATTTAATGATCTAATAGTAGATCTGTATAAGGTACAAGTAATTCCGGAGCTGCTTCGCAGGCTGAAAGTCTAAGTACGTGCCTTTAGGTGTATGCAGACATTGCAATGAACTGGTGGATATCAAAGGAGTATGGTAGGGTAAATGGGTTGTCCTGGTTTGCGCTTTATATCCCAGAAACTGTTCATATCTTGCTGTGAAACTTGGTGGGCTCAGTAAGATAGCTTGGGGCCTTCAGTCTGCGCAATTTTGACGCAGTAGCTTTTCTTGTGTCTGGTTGAGTAACAAGTTTCAGATCGGCGCACAAAACTAAATGCATCTTTTCTCAAAAGTGAAGAAAAATTTGACAGTGAGATTTGGCACGTTTATTCAATACATTGGTGCGCAAAACTAAATGCAGCTTTTTTTCAAAAACGAAAAACACTGACTGTGAAAATAGACCTTATGCGAAATTGCTCGGGCGTCTGGCAACAATGAGCTGTGAGTTTCGGTTCGCCATCTTGGTTATGTCAAGAAGCTGCGGTGTTCTCATGGGGTTGCGGTAGGGTGGCTAGAATAGTTGCGGTGTTCTCACGTTGCATTGTGTGTTTGGGCGCTCTAATTTAGCCGCTCCTGATCGCTGTGCTAAGAAAAATGTCGCAACGGCAACGCTTTCCAACTGCCGGCCACGCTATGTGGAAAAACGACTTGGAAGTTCTACCGTACGTCAGTGAAGATGTTTCAGCCAGCCTCTGCACATCGGTGTCGTCTCGCCAGTTGACGAAGTCGTACAACTTTGCTGTCGAGGCGTACACCTCACCATCGTCGGTAGCTACGAACACCTGTGATTTGAGGTACGTGAGCATGCTAGCGCTTCGACACTGCCCGACGTGAACATCGGTAGTCGCGTGGAGTAGTGTCCGTCGAGCGAGGTGTCGCGTAGCACTTGCGCTGCCTGAACACGTTAAAAAAACGCGATAAATAAAGCAAACGTAAACCCTTTGAGATTGTGTTAAATGTCGCCATTCATTCGTACAGTTATTGAACTCTGATACTTGCTTGTTTCCTTACCCCAGTGAATCGGATTACCGAACGAGCGTAGAGCGCTCGATGACACTCGCCCTGCTCGGCGCTCTGCGTTGCGGCAGTAACGCACAATCCTTTCAGTCGACGAGTAGGAGGTAATTTTAGAGTCGTGTTACGAGTTATCGTTGACGTAATGCACGAGCGGCAAAGCAACATCTTAAATGGCATAGGCAGCGCTGTATGTTCGCAACGACGGCGTACAAGAACGACACGGACGAAGCCCCCTAAACAAGCTGTTCTGAAGTAACATAGTTCTGCTAATTATTTCGCTTACTTCATCTGCGCAGGAGTGCAATCAATGGGCTTAAAACGTACACTTTCATGTACATGCCATGGAAAGCGTTTTCTTTTCTAGTGCTTAATTTCCTCATATTACTGTTGTGTTTTTAGGGAGGGCACTGTGTACGCTAGAGCTACCTGCTTCAGAAGCCAAAAGAAAGCAGGAAAGCCTTACAAGGTGTATCTGGCAATCAACTCCACCAGCGGGGCCGTGACAGATGCAACTTGTGAGTGCCCAGCAGGTACCAGTGGGGCTTGCAGCCACATCCTTGCGACAGTGCGATTGATCGCATTACTGAAGAAAAAGGGCTTCAAGGAGGCACCTCCAGAGCTGTCGTGCACTGAACTTCCTCAACAGTGGAGGCGCCCAAGGCGACAAGGCAACAAGTCTTCAAAATGTTGATTGGAGAAGCCCTCGGCAAGACAGCGCATCAGTGCCCATCTCAGCTAGTGTGTCCGACATGTGCTCCAAACAAGACGACGAGCAGGAGCAACTTGATAGTATGCACAAGCTTGGAGAAGGCTTGAAGAAACGTGGAAATCACAGCTTCGGTTCCATGCTGTTGGCTGCGAAGGGGCCATTTGTTGAAACGAGGCTTGGTCTTGCACCTGTGGGTTCTCCACTATCCTATCAGCAAGCTCTGCTGCCCGGGGGGTTTTGAAACCTTTAAACTACTTGCATATAAAACTGCTCTGGCCTATTCTAGAATATGGAAGTATAGTGTAGGATCCCCATCAAAAGTATCTTTGCGACAAACTTGGAAGATTGCAGAGTAGGGCTGTAAGGTTTATTTAAAGTATTCAAGGCACGACAGCACATAGGAACTGTGCAAACAAGTGCACTTGGAAACGTTGTCTTGCCGACATCATGTTGCTTGTGTGAAGTTTATCTCCTCTTTTATGGTCGCATTAAAATCGATTAGGCGACTACATTCATCCGCCCAGTCATCACTCCAGTTGGACTAGCCTTGATAAACGCATCAGGCCATTCTGTGTACACAGCAGTACATTTAAATACTAGTTCCCTCGTGCTGTGAAAACTTGGGAGTGCGCTGCGAAGCTGTAAGTAATCCTACCCTCGATCAGTTTTGTTCATTTGTGGAGAATCTGATAGAGCCTCCATAGTTAATTCTTTTGATATAACCATACAGAAAGTATCTTGCAGTATTGAACCGTAGTGTTTTTTGTTTCGAATTTCTTTTGTTATCTGTAATATGTGATCTCTAATCGTACATTTGTTTTCTTTCTAGCGAGTAGCAAAGTGTAACAGTGTGGGTAATATATTATTAATGCACTGGCTTTTGAAAAGTGTTCCAGTCTTACTCGTGTCATTCCTGCTACCTGTCATATGTTACTAAATGCTTGTTGGTTGTGTCGGGTTTTATGGCGCAAAAGCGACTATGGCTATATTGCGCCAAACGCAAGGTGATTTTATATTTAGATGGAAAGTTATAACAACAGGTTCTAAAAGTCCTTGCTAATGAGTGTCAGAGTAGTTGTAGTACTTTTACAGCTTTTAGGAATCTGATGAGATTTTTCAGTTCTATTCGAGGGTTATCTCCTATAAAAAAAAGCGGGATGAAATGGTGTTTTTTGATGGTATAGCGGCTGAAAAAAATAGTTTGCGTTCCCGCTCTAGTTCTGTACAAGAGATCAAAAGATGGTTTACTGTCAAGAGTTCTCCACAGCTTTGACAAGTCGGTTGTTGCTCCTTACGTAGGAGATAACTATGGGTCAGGTGTGTATGGCCGATTCGTAGTCTGCACAGAACTACTTCTATGAAACGTTCCTGGTGTCTGCAAGACTTCCATTCTCCAATAATTGGTTTGATGACATGGAGTTTGTTATTAAGGTTTTTATCCCACTTTAGTTGCCATTGCTTGTTCAGTGATCGTCGGAATGCTGCTATACAGTCGGTAGATGGTATTTCTAGGTTTTTGATGGGTAATTTATTTGCCATATTTGCGCTCTTATCTGCCTTTTCATTTCCACTTATACCGATATGGCTCGGGATCCAGCAGAGTTTTATAGCTTTTCCGGTTTCGTTTGCCTCAGTGACGATTCCCAGTATATCTCCTACAATGGGGAGCCGGGTTTTTTTGGATGCTAGTGACTGGAGTGCGCTCAAAGAATCACTACATATCACTGTGTTACGCCTGTCATCTTCTATCGCTTTTTTTACCGCTGTGTATATCGCGAAGAGTTCAGCAGTGAAGATCGAAGCGTGATCCGGTAAGTGTATGCTCTGTTCCCACTCTACTCCTATAACTCCAGAGCCGACATGTTCGTGTGTTTTGGATCCGTCAGTGTAAAATTCTGTGAAGCTTCGGTATGTTTCTTGCATTGTGTAAAACTGTTGGATCAAGTGTTCTCTCGGTGTTTCGCTCTTCTTGAATTTTGTTAGCCTAAAGTCACAGATGGCGTGAAGGCTTTTCCATGGCGGCATTGCTTGTGCTTTTTTCCAGACACACAAATATTCTTGTGGAATATTTAATTTCCGACATAGCTCTTCAAATCTGAGGCAAAACGGTTTTACAGCGGAGGGTTTATTAGTATAGAGAACTCTTTCCCTGCATTGCGTAACAATGTTAAAACATGGATGTGTGGGTAATGAGCGAATTTTTTAGTGCATATGTTGCTAAAAGTAGACACCGTCTGTCGTCTAAGGATGGTTCGTTAGTTTCTACATATAGACTTTCGACTGGGGATGTTCTGTATGCTCCCGTGGCTAGTCGGAGGGCATGGTTATGAATGGGATCTAGTCTTCGCAGGTATGACGGTCTCGCTGATCCATATACGGCACAACCATAATCAAGGATGCTGCGTACCAATGATCGATACAGGTGAAGTATGCATGTTCTATCCGAGCCCCAGCTCTTTTTGGATAGGATCTTAAGAATATTAAGAGATTTATTTGCTTTTGCTTTCAGTGCATTTATATGAGGTAAAAAACTTAGCGCTTTATCAAATAGTAGACCAAGGAACTTGTGTTCTTTTCTGACGGGCAGATTCTGTTTGTTTAGCTGTAAATTCGGGTCAGGTTGGAGTCCTCTTTTTGCGTGAGAACAATACAGTTGCCGTTTTCTCAATTGAAAACCTGAAGCCATTTCTATCAGCCCATTCAGACAGTTTGTTTATGGTTTGCTGGATCTGTCTTTCGCAGGTGTTTATGTTGGAAGAGCGACAAGCGATTTGTAGGTCATCCACATATATGGAATGCTCTACGGAACGGGGTATTACTTTTGCAACGGAATTCATTTTCACTATAAAGAGGGTTGTGCTTAAAATACAGCCCTGTGGTACCCCATTCTCCTGAGTGAAAGTGCGGGAGAGGGTAGTGCCAATTCGGACCTGAAAAGTGCGATTTGCAAGAAAATCCCATAAACAGCTTAGCATTCTGCCTCTTATTCCCATATCGGCCAAGTCACGTAGAATTCCGAACCTCCAGGTAGTGTCATAAGCTTTTTCTAAGTCAAAGAAAACTGTTAGGCACTGTTGCTTATGTATAAATGCATCTCGTATTGTGTGTTCTAAGCGGACAAGGTGATCTAATGTTGATCGCGTCTGTCTAAAACCGCTCTGGTTAATGTCTAACAAATTACGGTGTTCGAGGATGAACATGAGCCTGACATTTACTATGCTTTCGAATGATTTCGCTATGCAGCTTGTTAGAGCTATAGGGCGGTAGCTATTGGGCAGAGTATGTGGTTTCCCCCGTCTTCAAGAAAGGTATGACAACAGCCTTTTTCCATGCTAGGGGCATTTTGCCTGTAACCCACACCATGTTAAAAAACTTAAGTAACGCGTACGCTGCGCTTTCAGAGAGGTGCTGGATCATAGCGTAGTGAATGTTATCGAGACCTGGGGCGGTTTGCTTTCGCATTCTAAGTGCATTTTGCAGTTCGTCGATAGTAAATAGGCCGTTATACTCTTCCTTTGTACCACCTTTGGTAGGTAGCTTCTGTTTTTCTATTTTCGTTTTGTACGAGAGGAAAGCCGGATTGTAGTTTGATGAGCTTGATATTTGAGCAAAATGTTCACCTAAAATGTCTGCCTGATCTTGGATCGTGGTTTGAACACCAGGAGGGGTCAACAAAGGGATGGTATAGGCTGTGTAATCTCCGTTCATTTTTCGGACACCTTCCCATACTTTTTTGCTTGGTGACGAGCTATTTATAGACGATACATATTTTTGCCAAGATACTTTTTCTGCTTGTTTGCGGATGTAGCGTGCCTGGGATCGAGCTTGTTTGAAGTTTACAAAATTTTCGTACGACGGATATCTCCTAAAAGCGCCCCAAGCTTTGTTTTGTTTCTTTTTCGCAACTCGGCACTCTTCTGTCCACCATGGTTTCCGGTGTTTTCGCGCTAGTACCGATGTCTGTGGTATTGACATGGATGCCGCTGCGAGGAGACACATAGTAAATTTTTCGTTTATTTCGTCTACGCTCAGACACTCGTCGAGCTCTTCTTCTAGAGAAGCATAACTGGTATAGAGGGTCCAGTTTGCTAGGTGTAGTTTCCACCGCCGTGGTTTGGTGGGTACTGGGGTTGGTTGGGTCAGATGTATAAGGCAAGGCAGATGATCGCTCCCGTATGGATTATCATGCACTTCCCAATTTAGGTGGACGTAGATATCTGAGGAGCAGAAAGCTAGGTCAAGACAACTCATTTTTCCTGTGCTGGGTGTGCAATAAGTTGGGGAGTTTGTGTTAAGGATACAGAGGTCGTTAGTCAGCATGAAGTCTTCTATAATTTGCCCCCTGGTGTCTGTTGTCGTGCTTCCCCACATCGAACTGTGTGCATTAAAGTCGCCGACCAAGATAAAAGGTTTTGGGAGTTGTTCTACGAGTTCCTCCAGGTGAAGGTATATGGAGCAAATGGTTACGGTTTTAAATGAGACTACACTAACTGCAACTGCTTCTAAGACGGTTTGTAACCGGATTTCTTGTGATGTAGCGTTGTATTGCATGATAATTGCCACGCCACCTGAGAGACGACCGATGGTGTCACGGTCTCGGCGGGCAACTTTGTACTGTCTAAGAAAGTTCGTGTTTTTAAGACCCAGATTTGTTTCCTGAACGCATAAGGCTAAAGGAGAGAAACGGTTTAAAATGTCTTTTATATCACCTAGGTTGTGCGTGAGTCCACGGCAGTTCCAGTGAACAATGAGTGCCATTTTTTTGTTAGGTGTTAGTATCGTCACTGTTTTGTTGTTCACTGAGATGTAGACTAGGTGATATAAAATTTACGTTTCGTTGTTTTGTTGCTCTAAGAATAGAGCTGAGAGACGTATCTAGTCACATCCCTTTTCCAGGGGGAGCGACTGGCTGGCGGCCTGATTTACCTCGGCCAAGAGGTAAACCAGGTTGTTTCGGGGCAGGTGTCCCCGATGTAGTAGGCGTTATGTCCATTGCTTCATCGGAAAGCTTGGACACTGAAGGTGCTCGTTCAAGCTGCTTGCCTGAAGGCGCAGCGTTTTTTGGTGGTGCTTTATCCGTAGGTAGAGGTACCGTAGGGATAGAGCTTGTCGCAACGGATTCCGCAACAGAACCCACTTGCGGTGTCTTGGATGGTAATGTAGGCCTTGCTTCAAAAGCAGAGGCCTTTTGAGCGCCTGGCGGCGCCTCACGGGAGGGCGAAGGCAATGCCAGATCAGCGAAGCTGTACTGGCAGCCTGTAGATACCAGACGCCGCTCTGCCCCCCGGCGAGCTGCGTCGGCGTAGCGTGAGCCTGAAAACATCGCGTGCTTTCGGCGGGCTTCGGGATATGTGAGATTTTCTTTTACTTTCAGTTGCATGATTTCTTTTTTCTTTCTTAAAGGTCTCGCAGGATCTCGAGTACGCGGGGTGCGGTCCACTGCAGTTAGCGCATTTCGTGGCTGTTGAGCTGCATTCCTCTGATGGGTGGTTCTTCTCTCCACATTTTGCACAAGTGATCGTTCCTCGGCACGACTGCGAGCCATGTCCGTACCGTTGACATTTAAAACATCTCCTTGGATTGGGTACATAAGCTCTGACAGGACAACTTATGTACGCTACATTTACCCTTTCTGGTAGATTGTGGCAGTCGAACGTGATCACTATGTGTTTTGTCTTTACCTCCTCATTGGCTCTTCGGATAGTGATCCTTCGGACAGCGCTGACTCCTTGGTTTCGCAGGTTTTTCTAGGATATCTGTGTCTGTTTCATTTATCAACTGTTTTTCAGAGATCACCCCTTGCACACTATTCAAGCTGCGGTGCGGTGTGACAGTGACTGCTTGTTCTGCAATTTCTTTGTGCTTCTGGAGAGCTTCACTTTGTTCTTTAGTCTGTATTTCGATCAAGAGGTCACCTGATGCAAGGTTTTTCACTTTGTAGTCTGTGCCGATTGTCCTTTCTAGGGACTTCTTGATCTTGAAGACCGACTTCGTTGTCATAGGTTCTTTGTCGTTAGTTGAATGAACAACTAGAAACTTTGGGAATGTTTCGAGAAACTTTTCTTTCCTTAGAACTTCGGTGCGGCTTCTTTTCTGAGGCCGATCATTTTTCTTAGAGGGGACAGATACCATGCGTTATGTATAAACAGAGGGTTCCGGATATGTCGGCTGAGGTTCACCCTCATATTCTCAGCAAAGTCCCGGAGCTTCCAGCCTGATAATCAGGTGGGAGCCCATCGGCCGGGGCTTGACCAAGACCCCGACCGTCACCGTTCGCGGTTTCTAACCCTTCACCTTGCAACCTTTAGCCACGGTACGAATAACAGCGTCAGTGTGGGGGCTAAGGGTCCGTGGTAGCGCCAAGTACCATTATCTTGATAGCTCAAGATACCCTTGCGGGTAGCTAGGGTCCGTGGTGTCGCTACGCACCAAACGCCTGCCGAAGCAGACGCCCCTGCGGGGACTAAATGCTTGTGATGTATGCTTGCTCCCTATATGGATGTGCAGAAAACGTGCAGTATTGATAAACAAATAAATAAGCTTCATTTAACCAACCTATAATGCACATCTAATGTTTTCAAATGTGTTGCATCTGGTGTATGTAGGATCTCCCAAGCGACTTCAGCAGAGGCACAAGAGCTGGAGATGAACTCCCGGCAGCAGTCTCAAAGCAGCTTATGGCAGCACGCCAGGATGAACCGGCTGACGGCTTCCTGCTTTGGCCGAGCCATCAAGCGCTTGAACTGGACGGAGAAAGGCCTCCGCAATTTAATAGAATCTAAGGACCTCTCTCGAGTGCGGGCCATTCAGTATGGACTGAGAAACGAAAATTTTGCGGTACATCGATACTGTTCCGTTATGAAAAGCCATGGGAACAACGTTTCTGTACGGCATTGCGGGCTGTTTGTGGACCCAATGTGCGCATGGCTTGGTGCTAGCCCTGATCGCCTTGTTTATGACCCTGAAGAATCAAGCTATGGGGTGCTGGAGGTCAAATGCCCCTATAGCCTTAAAGACAGCATTCCAGAGGTTGCTAGATCGCAATTCGCTTCACTGAGCTTTAGTGAAAACAACTCGCCAAGCCTACGGAGAGACCACGAGTACTATGCAGAGGTCGTGGGACAAAATGGCCATCGTCAAGTGTCATTGGGCGGATTTCGTTGTATACTCGGCCAACTGGGTTGCCATTGAGCGCATTTACTTTGATGAAGGAGAGTGGGAAGGTATGAAACCGAAGCTTGATGATTTTTATTTT